>CM050414.1:48961558-49038916 GCA_027564155.1 Gymnocypris eckloni scoliostomus | reverse complement strand
CCAGTCCAGAACCTCCTGGTCTACGACGACATAAAACGAGCCATCCTCCAGCGGGTCGGCCGGAGAGCAGCACCGCCAGCGCCTGCTCGCTGGAGCTGGAGGAGAACGGCCGCCCTTCGTGATGGCTCACCAGCTCCGGGACGCCTGCCGCAGATGGCTGTTGGCCGGGAAGGCGGCGTCGACCAAATCATCGACCGGGTGGTGCTGGAGCAATTTATTGCGCTGCCCTAAGAAGACCGCGCAGTGGGTCCAGTGCCACCGCCCGGCGCCGCTGGACCTGGCCATCCAACTCGCTGAGGACCAGATGGTGGCATGCCACGGGGTTGGCGAAACCCTACCGTCCGTCTCTCTCTCTCCCTCCCTTCTGTGTCTCCCCTATCTTCCTACCCAGGTCCCGTGCCGGCGTGGTTCCCCGAGCCCAGCCCGATGGAGAGGAGGACCGGCACCGAGTCGGCGGCCGGGAGAGCCCACGCCAGGGAGGCGGGGACAGCCAGCCCGAGCGCCGCGCTTATTCCCGTTCCTCCGGGGTCTCCACGCCAATTCCTTGTCCACTAGGGTGGCGGGTAAGCCTGGGCCGGCCTGTTGGCGTATGGGGACCCGGCCACTTCATCGATCGGTGTCCAGTGATGGAGGTGGGGACACTGGTCCGGGTTCCGGACGCCCACAGGCTGCCCCGATCAAGCTGGCGGGTACCAAATACCTGTGAATATTAGGGGTACTTATTGGGCTTTGGTGGATTCAGGATGTAACCAAACCTCGATCCATCAAAGCCTAATTCAGCCCGAGGCATTGGATAAGAGCTGCATGGTTCGGGTGAGGTGTGTACATGGGGACGTGGTGAAATACCCAGTAGTGCTGTTAACTATCCAATTTCGGGGCAAAAGCATAAGGTGGAGGTGGCAGTTAACCCCGCCTCCGCTAATTTTGGGAACCAATTGGCCAGCGTTTAAAATTTTATTGGGAGTTTTGTGTGGATGCCTCCTGCGGAAAAGAGCCGGAGGAGGCGGCCGTGCGAGCAGGAGAGGCTGAGCCAGGACCCACTGAGGCGGCACTAGGGGAACGGAGCGCGGTCGAGAGGCTAATCCTCACGGAGCGTGATGATTTTCCCCTGAGCAGTCCCAGGACGATTCGCTAAGAAACGCGTTCAACCAGGTCCGTTCCATTGACGGCCGGCCTCTCCAGTCCGCACGGCCCCTTCCTATCACTATTTTGCTATATTAAAAGATAGGTTGTATCGAGGACGAGGACGCTCAGTCAAAACAAGATACAACCCAGTTGTTGGTACCAAAAGCCGCCGGAAATGCTTTTCCAGGCGGCTCACTGTAATCCTATGGCAGGGCATCTGGGTCAGCAGCGACACTGAACCGTTTAATGGCCCGGTTTTTGGCCGGGCATTCACGAGAATGTACGCCGGTGGTGTGCGGCTTGTCGTGAATGTCAGTTAGTGAATCTCGGCCTCCCCAAAAGCGCCTTTGCGCCCCCTTCCGCTAATGCAGGTCCCCTTCGAAAGAATTGGTATGGACCTCATCGGGCCATTGGAACGGTCAGCACGAGGGCATCGGTTTGCATTAGTTCTGGTGGATTATGCAACCCGATACCCGGAGGCAGTGGCGCTCCGCAACATTTCCGCAAAGAGTGTAGCGGAGGCTCTGTTCAGTATGATCTCCCGGGTGGGAATCCCGAAAGAGATTCTCACCGATCAGGGCACGGCGTTTATGTCACGAACCATTCGCGAACTTTATGAATTGTTGGGAATTAAGTCGGTTCGCACCAGCGTCTATCACCCACAAACGGACGGCCTGGTGGAACGATTTAATCGTACGTTGAAAACAATGATTCGAAAGTTCGTTCACGAAGACGCCAAAAATTGGGACAAATGGCTGGAACCCCTTTTGTTCGCTGTGCGGGAGGTCCTGCAAGCCTCCACGGGGTTTTCCCCTTGAGCTCCTGTATGGGCGCCAGCCCGCTTGGTCTTGGACGTCCTGAGGAGACTTGGGAGGAGGGACCTTCGGAGAGCAAAACGAAATTCAGCATGCTGGACCTGAGAACAAAGCTCCACACCTTGGGGCAGCTCTCCATGGAGAATTTGTTACAGGCCCAGGGCAAGCAAAGCCGGCTATACAATCGGGGGACCAGATTACGCAAGTTTGCACCGGGAGATAAAGTACTTGTATTGCTCCCCACTTCTAGCTCTAAATTACTCGCCAAGTGGCAAGGACCTTTCGAGGTCACACGGCGGGTAGGGGATCTCAATTATGAGGTGGTTCGAACGGACAGGAGCGGGGCACGTCAAATCTACCACCTCAATCTCCTTAAAAAATGGAGCGAGGTGGAGCCGGTAAGTGGCGAGGACGATCACGGGCCAGAGGTGATCACCAAAATCCAGTCTCTCACTCTGGCCCCTGGGGGTGGTCACCTCTCGCCCTCCCAGCTCACCGATGTAGCCAGGTTGCAAAAGGACTTTGCAGACGTGTTCTCGCCCCGGCCCGGGCGAACCAATCTCATCCAGCACCATATTGAGACGGAGCCGGGCGTCGTAGTGCGCAGCCGGCCGTGTCGCATCGGAACACAAAAAAAAAGTGGTTCAGTCAGAATTAGAGGCAATGTTAGAGATGGGAGTAATAGAAGAATCCCACAGTGACTGGGCGAGCCCGATCGTTTTGGTACCGAAAACAGACGGCTCGGTCCGGTTCTGCGTGGATTATCGCAAGGTGAATGCGGTGTCGAAGTTCGACGCCTATCCAATGCCGCGGGTTGACGAGTTGCTTGATCGGCTGGGTACCGCTCGTTTTTATTCGACACTGGACTTAACCAAAGGATATTGGCAGATCCCCTTATCGCCCTTATCCAAAGAAAAGTCAGCCTTCACAACGCCGTTTGGATTGCACCAATTTATCACACTTCCTTTTGGGTTGTTCGGGGCCCCCGCTACCTTTCAGCGCCTCATGGACAAAATCCTCCGACCGCACACCGCATACGCCGCTGCCTATCTAGATGACATTATCATCTACAGTCAGGACTGGCAGCGGCATATGGTGCACCTGCGGGAGGTTCTGAGAGCGCTGAGGGGAGCGGGGCTAACGGCCAACCCAAAGAAGTGTGCGATTGGGCGGGTGGAGGTTCGTTATCTGGGTTTCCACTTGGGCCACGGACAGGTGCCCCAAATTGATAAGACGGCAGCTATTGCGGCCTGCCCGAGACCCAAGACCAAAAAGGAGGTGAGGCAGTTCCTGGGGCTGGCGGGTATTACAGGAGGTTTATTCCTGACTATTCGGAGCTCACCAGCCCGCTGACTGACCTCACTAAAAGGAGGTCCCAGATAAGGTCCCGTGGACGGAGCGGTGCCAGCAGGCTTTTACCCAAGTGAAGGCTGCTCTGTGTGGCGGGCCGCTATTGCACTCTCCTGACTTTTCTCCCCTTTTTGCTGCAGACGGACGCGGACCGAGGGCTGGGAGCTGTCCTGACCCAGGAGATAAGGGTGAGGTGAGGCGCCCGGTGCTGTACATCAGTCGGAAGCTCTCTAAGAGAGAGCGATGTACAGCACCATTGAGAAGGAGTGTTTGGCGATCCGGTGGGTGGTCCTCACCCTCCGCTATTATCTCCTGGGACGGGAATTCACCCTCTGTTCGGACCACGCGCCCTTGCAATGGCTCCACCGCATGAAGGATACCAACGCGGATCACCCGTTGGTATCTGGAATTACAGCCCTTCAAATTCAAGGTGATCCACAGGCCGGGACAGATGACTGTAGCCGACTTCCTCTCCAGGAATGGGGGCTGCAGGCCGGAGGGCTTCCCAGCCTGAGTCGGGCGGTGGGGGTATGTGGCGAGGGGGGCGTGGTTCAGCGAAGTCTGCAGCGGGAGAAGAACTCAGGAGACAGCGGTAAGTAAGTGGGTCAAGTGCAAAATGAGGAACACCTGTGTCTGATTGCAGTAATTGGCGTGGAGACCAGATAAAAGCCACTGTGGAACAGGAGTTCAGGGAGAGACGGAGTGAAGACTCGGGCGCATGGTCTGTGAGAGCGAGACAGCCGGAACGAATGCTCAGAGTGATCACTGAGACAACCGAGAGAGTTGATGTTTTTAGAACGCGCAGAGTGCGCACCTGTTTAAGTTTATCTGTAAATAAAATTCACCCGAGTCTTCACGAGCCAACCCTGTCCGCTTCCTTCCTTCCTTACGAACTTCGTTACACTGCCATTTTTGTTCTATTTCTTCATCTTTTTCTGAATCATATATCATTGTGCAATGAAATTCTGATTTTGGTAACTGTGCTTCTGGAATCTGAGCCTCAATATATTTTCCCCATTTATGAATTGTCTGTCTCACATCTGGTTGTATGTGTCCTATCCAATAAACATTTGCTTTTGGCTCTACAACCATCATCTGCATTTCTATCCCTATTGTGTCTGTATAGACTCCTTCTGGAGAACACCAAATTTGTAGGCCCAATTTAAATAATGCATCTCTCACTAACAAATTAACAGGAGTCAAGAATGGGCATTGTTACACTTTTTATATTTTTAATTTTTTTGTAGACACACTGGAGCTGTCAATGGAATTAGCTGCATTTGTCCCGAGAATCCTATTGTCTTTGCAAATTTTCCAGACAAAGGGAGATGTGAGGCATAATTTGAATTTACACAAGTATAAACAGCTCCTGTGTCCACCATCATTGGTATGGTCTTTCCCTCTAAATCAATTTGCAGAATAGGTTCTTGATCTGCTTTAGTTGTTAAAATTGGAAGCTGACTCTCACCTCTAGGATTCTCTGGGTACCCCTAATATCCTTGATTTGGACCTCCCCAAGGGTTTACTGGGCCCTGTGATGGACCTCGGTTGGGCTGCTGCCCCCCTTTCACCCCCAGGTGGCTGTTGCCATGACATGGTGGGACAGTCAATTTTGTTATGTCCGTACTGTTTACCACAATTGGGTGTGCATTTGGAGGGACTGCATCACAGCATTTTTAAACAGTGTTGCCATTAATGGGTCTCCTTCTTGATTCCCTTCAGTCTGTTGTTTCCATATTTGTAGCTGTCTTTGAACATATGTGATTGGATTTTCTATGTCCAACAGCTGTTCTCCCTTTAATGATTTAGGATCAGACCTGAACCCCATAGAGAATCTATACGGTATTGTCAAGAGGAAAATGAGAAACAAGAGACCAAAAAATGCAGATGAGCTGAAGGCCACTGTCACTGACAAGAAACCTGGGCTGTCAAAGAAACCACCTCAGCAGTGCCACAAACTGATCACCTCCATGCCACACCGAATTGAGGCAGTAATTAAAGCAAAAGGAGCCCCTACCAAGTATTGAGTACATATACAGTAAATGAACATACTTTCCAAAAGGCCAACAATTCACAAAAGAAAAATGTTTTATTGGTCTTATGAAGCATTCTAATTTGTTGAGGTGGATTTTTGTTAAATGTGAGCCAAAATCATCACAATTAAAAGAACCAAAGACTTAAACTACTTCAGTCTGTGTGCATTGAATTTATTTAATACACAAGTTTCACAATTTGAATTGAATTACTGAAATAAATGAACTTTTCCACGACATTCTAATTTATTGAGATGCACCTGTATATGTACAAAAAAAACGTCTTTCTCTTTCTCTTTATCTCTCTCTCCTTCTCTTGCTAGCTTGTACTTATTTGAACAATGCCTGAGACCTGGTATTACGAACACTTCCTCTGTCTGTTTGCCTCTTTAAGATGAATCACTTCATGTATTCCCCAATTGTAAGTCACTTTGGATAAAAGCGTGCCTGCAAATGACTAAATGTACAATGTAAATGTACATGGACGACCTGCAGAAAACAAAAACATATTGATTTCATTTGAATGGTTCATTTCTTCCACAATTGGGACTTTAATACCTTCAAGTTTTTTGTTGTTTAAATCATTAAATCATAGTACTAATGATACATGCATGAGCACAAAACATTGATAACTACAATTAGTAAGTTTACTAAATATTCCAAACCTCTCTAAACTGATTTATTTGGTTCACATTACATCTCCATTTTAATCTATTCTTCTTAGCAATCCATTTTCTGAGAGAGTAAAACGGAAGAAAAAAATATATAACAAAATGCCTCCCTTATATACTAATCCTTTATGCAGTCATGTTCCTTAAATATAAAAGGTACATTCACTTCCTCATTCTAATATTTATGGAACTGATATTTAAGGAATGGAAGGATTCTAGGTATTCTGTTACTGAGACACAGATGATGTCAGAAAATGTCTACAAAAATTGTAATGCAACTTTTTTATTTGCATGTGCAATATATACTTTCTTATTGGGAGTTATTAATGATGGTTAGTCTACTTTACATCATACATTAGTTTAAGATTATCTGTACAAACAATAAATAAATGGATAAATAACATGTGCTCCATTCCTGTCAGCAGATAGAAACGGGACACAGAGGTAAGTGCAATACAAACAACAGGTTTATTGAACAACGGCAGAGGGGAATGAGATGAGCTGAATATCCAGGTAAGCAGGCTGGGAATGGGAAAGTCTCTTTGGTTTTATCTGTCTGTCACTACTGTCCTTATTCCTTTTCAGGGAGCAAGGGAGCAATGGAGCTGGGTAACTATGGAGCGGTGGAGAACGAGGAGCAGATCGTCGGGATACTGGCAGGTAGGTAGGTAAACAAAGTTTAGAGTCAGGTAAGTCAAGCATGTAATGTTTGAGACCAGACAGTCAGTGTGCGAGAGGATTGCAATGAAATAGTCCTGCTAATTAGAGCCGATCAGAACTCAGGGGATTGGGTGTCAATGGTGGAGACTGCAGTGACTGTGGTGACTCTCTGACAATTCCATTGATCGAATTTATCATTTTGATTCCTTTATATTGTCCAAAGCTTGCTTTTTATGTTTGTGATGCAGCAGGGAATTTTCCTTTTTACCATTTCAAGTAGCCCTGTAAATTACAGACTAAAATAATTTGGCTGAATGAACAAAACCCTGCAGTTGTGCTGATCTTTGACTTTTAAAAAATATCCAGAACTGGGGAAGTTCATATCACATTTTGATCTCTTGATAACTGATTTGGCTGTAATATGGAGTTACCATGAACAATCATAATGTACAAATGAACAGAACCAGCCAACAATACACTCATTTTAATAAGATGGTCTGCATGGAGTTTAAGTCTACCCTAAAAAATCTTGTATTTGCATGAAAAAAAAAGTGTCCAGGCGAGATGAGTCAAACTGCATTTAATATGTGAAGGTTAAAAAAACATGTTGCAAGGTACTGATGGCATTTGTGTCATGATCATGAAAGTTACCACAGGACAGTATTTTACTTAAAAGAAGAATGTACTTAAAGTTAAATACACAGAGCCACGCAGTAAACATTCTAATACACACTATAGCTAAAATACTAATCTATACGTTATCACTTGAGACTAGTGTGATTAAATTGTTCACTGACCTTTTATTGAATTGTTCAACTTGGATATCACAACTCAGTAGAAAAACTTGAACAATAAATGCAACAGATGTGTACCAGAAAGAAACTGATTACCTGAGGCAAACTTCACTCACAGGAATTCATTCACCCAGAAAAGTATGACCTCCAAAAATAATTTAAATAACATTACAATTCAAATAAACTTGATTTTTAAATTCGCTCAATTGCAAAACTACAAGTTTCCCATTATTTTGTAAACCCTACTGCAGTGCTGTCAGAGTTTACTTCCATTGTGCGTGCCTTAATATTAACAATTTTGAAAAGAAAAAGGTAAATGTAATAATTAAAAATATACATGATTAAACTACTTTGTAAATAGCATACAATACTTTGTAAATAGCATACAAATCAAAGTTTTATTGGAAGGGGAGCCCACAAGCAAAAGCTCACTCTATAACACTGGGTACATAACTGCCTTCAACATAAAAGACATGCGTTCATTTTCAGCTGGAGCACTACTGTAATGCATGGGAGTAAACAGAAGCAGACAGCAAATGATTGCAAAAACAAGAAAATCCTGAGACACTTGTGAAAGAATTAAGAGAATAAAACTAGTACTTGGCCTGGAAATCTAAATATATAAATCCCTGATATTTTACATAAACCAGCTATTTTGTCAATTATGTATAGATAACCAAAGCAAGTATCAAAACTTGGATAACTTTTAAAAATAACAAAAGCTAGATATATCATAATGTTTTATGTAGAGGTGGGCATAGATTATTTTTTTTAATCTAGATTAATTTTGGAATTAATCTAGATTAATCTAGATTAAAATGGCTCATTTGAATTCTGCCTAAGGCATTCAGAACTAAAAGTAATGACTAAAAGTAAGTCTTTGACAACGGGTTTCTCAAGCCAGGTGGCGCATTAGACCAGGGCTCATCTCCTGTTTCCAAAATGCATCACAAACTTTAATCTCTTCCGTCCCAATCCCACGAAAAACTGGAGGAAAATCCGTTCCACTCCCGGAAGAATGACTCCCATTCCCTCCCACTCCCGTGTTGTTTTTTTTTTTTTGCCGATAACTGTCAATTACAGTAAAAATATAGTACAGATCACAGCGTGCCCACCTTATTAGTTGAATAAAACCCAAACTGTCGTTTTGTTATTATATTGAACTGAAAGCCATCTTATTATGCACAGTGTTGCACAGATTAAATTTCATGTAAATCATCCATGCTAACACACACGTCTTCTATTTTTATTTTCAGACATTTCACTCTCTATAGATATATTTTTCTATGTACTGTATTTTTAGATATATTCGAGTTTTGAAGTTTCACCAAGTTCACATGAGACCTAAAGCGCATCATGTTTGCTTAAAAGCGCAACGTTCGTTGTTATTCTGAGTGCACACAAATAAACGTAGAGTCTTTACAGATTCGAAAGATGTATTAGGCTACTTTTATCTGTATGACCAAAATGACGGCGATTTTAAGAGCAAGTGAGCGCACCGAGCCTGTCCTGCAGCAAACGCGCTTCCACACAAACACTTCAATAGCGCACATTTCTCTAGGTTAACATCATATTGAGCGGCCATGTAAAGTTGCTACTACATACATCTTTCAGATGAAAAGCCATATTTGAGGTTGATGAATGATAGGTGAGCGTTTGGATGTCCTGCCCGATTGTATTACCACATAGACCAGCCGTTAACAATCTGTCCATCACGGACTGCGAGCCTCTAGTTCAAGACTCGTTCTCGCCCCTACAGTGCAATTCGGCTAGGTATACATCCGCGCTAAAATATCAGGGTGAAAGTCATCATAGCTTCCGTAGTATAGACCCAGCTCCCAACCCAACTTTGAGAATAGATTAACGGCGATATTTTTTTTATCGCCGATAAGAGTCTCACGTTAACGCAGCACGTTAACGCCGATAACGGCCCACCACTAGTTTTATGGTTGCACCACTGTTGAAAAACTGAGATGCATTAAACATTGTTTTGCAATCGCATCGTGACTTCCTGGAAATGCCAAATATTGGAACCCATGCAAACAATAATTTTTACTCTGACTCTGCTTCTTTAAGAAACACAGAATCCATGAGACCTTGAGGAGCTTGAAGTGGAAATGGAAGACCTCCAGGTGAAAGCATTCCTAATGAGAGAAAGAAAAAATAGATTCAAGATTTTATTCGTCACATATGTAACCCCTCCCCCGACACGGGTCCGCACCAACTCACCGAGCAGGTCGCGAACCCGGGACTCCGCGCGGAGGCGGGCGCTCTAACAAGGTACGCCAAAGGCTACAGCCTCTAGCGCCAGTCGCTAGAGCCTCTTTGAGGTCAGGGGAGTGAGGTTTACACACAGCCCTTACTGGCATACATCCGTTACACTCACCCCTAAACCTCACTCCCATCCGGGTCACGGCACCAATCCCGACACGGGTCCGCACCAGCTCACCGAGTGGGTCGCGAACCCGGGACTCAGCGCGGGAGGCAGGCGCTCTAACAAGGAACGCCAAAGGCTACAGCCTCTAGCGTCAGTCGCTAGAGCGCCTCTTTGAGGTCAGGAGTGAGGTTTACACACAGCCCTTACTGGCATACATCCGTTACACATACACAATTATTGTCAGGGTTCTGTCACTTCGGTCTAGTGTTATTCATGGTTTTGTGACAGAGCCCTGATACTCCCATCATGTCCGTTTTCATGTGAGCGCGCCGTTGTGCTCTCGAGCCGTGCGCTCTCTCGTCTGCGTGCCTTGTTTCATGTTGGAGCGTGGTGTTCGGATCCCGGCACTCATGTCTTGAGTTTCGGTCACGTGACGGGGTTCGGACACTCGCGCTCCATTTTATGCCATTGTGAGAGTGCGCGGTCTCGAATTCGCTCGGCACCGCGCACTCTTGTCCACGTGTGTTTTGTTGTATTGCACGCAGTTCGTGTTTCTATCGGCTGCGTGCATTCGTGTTATATCTTGTGCTGTGTGGCACGCAGCTTGTATATTCATTGGCTGCGTGCTTTCATGTTGTCATGTCTTGTGTGAACACGTGGCTTATGAGTTTTCTCATTAGCTGCGTGTTCGTGTCTTGTTTTGCACATGGCTGGTGAATAGTTTGCTGGCCATATGCTTGTGTTTTTGTTTTGTGTGAACACGTGGCTTATGAGTTTTCTCATTAGCTGCGTGTTCGTGTCTTGTTTTGCACATGGCTGGTGAATAGTTTGCTGGCCATGTGCTTGTGTTTTTGTTTTGTGTGAGCACGTGGCTTCTGTCCTAGTTTTCTGTGTGCCACGTGCTCTCATGTCAATTTTTCTTGACCCCACCCATCTTGTTACCTGTTTATTGATTCATTTTCCCCAGCTGTTTTCCCTCGTTACCCTCATCATTTGCTCCCTTTATAATCTCCTTGTGTTTGCAGTTCCGTGTGGGTTCGTTACCTAATGTTAGATGTCCTGCCTTGTCCTGCCTTGTCCTGCCTTGTCCTGCCTTGTCCTGCCCTGCCCGCTAGTTTTTCCCATACGGGGTGGTTTTTGTTTTTTGTTAATAAAAGCCCTTTTACCTCCTGCAATTGGGTCCTCGCTCTCTTCCATCTCCGATACCTGACAATTATACAGAATATAACCAGCAGTGAAATGTAAGTGAAATGAATGAAATAGAAATGTAAAAAATCTGATGATTAATAATTTATTTCACTAGCAAATCAACAACATGGACATGTGCTTTTTACCCTGTCCTGGACCTGGAGGAGGTGGAGGTTTCATCTCTGGGATGGAGGGTCTTTTTGCATCCATCAGGAAGTTGTTAAAAAGATGACCTCTTTCTCTACTTCCTCAATTTTGTTACCATGTTGTTGTTACCATGTTTGTTTAGATTATGCTTCCTCACGAACTCTATGCCTTTGAGAGAGATTCATATTTTTATTGATTTTGTCAAAAATGAACAACCTCCTGTCACAAACTCGGTCTCTGTGGCCCTTCCCGAACACCACCGGAGGGCACCGTCACCGGAGTATTAACTCCTGAACTCCATCTCCCACAATGCCCTGTACCCGAGACTGATTGCTGCACAGGTGTTTCCCATCTCTGTGACCTATTTAAGCTGCCACTCATCAGACACCCATTGCGAAGTCTTGTTTCTGCCCCGACCTAAGCCTGGTAAACGTTTATGAGTTTGAACCTGTCTCTACTACCCCTGTCGCTGGTACCCGATCTTTGCCTGTTTAACGCTGTCTCTAATAAAAGCTGCAAATGGATCCCCTTGCCTCAGACCCTTCGTTACAGAAGACTTCGCCACCTCAGGATCCAGCAGCTGTTTACCAGCTCACCACCGAGGTCTCAGCCCAAGCATCTATGCTGGCAGCACATCATCATCAACTGCAGCGCCTCACCTCACTCACAGAGGAGCTAAGCAAGACACTCCAGGCTCTGTGTAACATTGCAGCTCCGCCCTCTCCGACACCACCACCGGCCGCTCTAAGCCAAAGCGCCAGCCGATCTATAACCAGCCCACGTTTGTCATTTCCTGAGAAATACGATGGCACCCCTAACAAGTGTAAGGGGTTTCTCCTCCAGTGCACCATATTCATGGACCAACAACCCCATCTCTACCCCACTGATGACAGTCGTGTCCCTTTTGTATGCTCATTGTTGACAGGGAGGGCATTAGACTGGGCTACGGCGGTGTGGGAAGGAGGTAATATGGCTTTTCCTTCCTTCAGAAACTTCATGCACCAATTTCGAGAGGTATTTGAACACGCAGTTGATGGAAAGGAAGTTGGGGAACAACTATTAGCCTTACGCCAGGGAAGCAGCACGGCGGCTGATTATGCACTCACCTTTCGTACTCTCGCTGCACAAACAGGCTGGGCTAACGATCCACTAAAACTGTTGTTCCGCAAGGGTCTCACGACCGATCTCCAATCTGAACTGGCTTGCCGCGACGAGGGGAGAACATTGGAACAGTTTATCGAGCTCACCATTCGCGTTGACAACCTGATGCGCTCTAGACGCCCCTTACGCCGTTCTACTGCACCGCCCCATGCTGTCACGTGGAGAACCACGCCAGAGCCCGAGCCTATGCAAGTGGGCGTGACACACCTCACGTCAGAGGAGAGAGAGCGCAGACGCCGTGATAGTCTGTGCCTTTACTGCGGTCTGCCAGGCCATATGAGGATCTCCTGCCCTACGAGACCAACCTCTAGAGGCTCGCCCTTGGTGAGTTCTAATCCGTCTACCTTATCCACACTCGAAGTTCCGGTAACCATAATGCTTGAAAACTCACAGTTTGATTCTCTGGCACTGATCGATTCTGGGGCTGCAGGCAATTTCATAGATATCAACTTTGCTAAAGCACACTCTCTTCCTCTTATTCCATGTGAATCCGGTGTGGCAGTGGCAGCGCTAGATGGTCGTCCCTTGGGCACGGGGCACATCAAATTCACCACCAAGGACATCACAATGAGAACTGGCTCTCTTCACACGGAAAGCATTCGCCTGTTTGCCATCGACTCACCCAAGAAACCCATAATTCTTGGTTTGCCCTGGCTGGAGAAACACAATCCCTGTATATCATGGTCCACAAGACAGATCGTTCAGTGGTCTGAGACATGTCACAAGCACTGCCTTTTGCTCCATTCTCACTCACCTATACCACCCAAATCTCGTAAGGAAAGTCCAGCTGTTCAGGGGTTACCCATCGAATATCATGATTTATGTGAAGCCTTCAGTAAATCTAAAGCCTCACAACTTCCGCCTCATCGTCCTAGTGACTGTGCGATCGATCTCCTTCCTGGGGCAGTACCCACCAGAGGCAGAATTTTCCCGTTAACACAACAGGAGTCTGAGGTCATGAAGGCTTACATAGAGGAGGAGCTATCGAAGGGCTTCATCAGACCGTCCACATCACCAGCGCCAGCAGGCTTCTTCTTTGTTAAGAAAAAGGATGGAGGATTACGCCTGCATCGATTACCGCCATCTCAATGAGATTACAGTCAAGTTCCGCTACCCTCTGCCACTAGTTCCAGCCGCCCTGGAAATGCTCCGTTCTGCCAAGTACTTTATCAAGCTTGACCTCCGCAATGCATATAATCTTATCCGCATCAGAGAGGGGGATGAGTGGAAAACAGCCTTTTCTACCACCAATGGGCATTACGAATATCTTGTTATGCCGTTCGGGCTAGTCAACAGTCCATCAGTTTTCCAGGCTTTCATCAATGATGTGTTCCGGGACATGTTGGGTCAGTGGGCGATTGTGTACATGGACGATATATTAGTCTACTCGGACACACTTGACTCCCATGTGCAACATGTAAGAGCAGTACTAAAACGCCTCATTGACCATCAGTTGTATGCCAAAATAGAGAAGTGTGAGTTTCATCAGTCTCTAACGTCGTTTCTGGGATACATCATCAGTGCTGACGGAGTGGCAATGGATGAGAAAAAGATCAACTCAGTCTTGAACTGGCCCACACCTAAAACCACTAAGGATCTACAACGTTTTCTGGGGTTTGCCAACTTCTACAGACGCTTCATCCGCAATTTCAGCACCATAGCCGCACCAATGACATCCTTGCTTAAGGGGGGCAAGCGCTATTTTGTCTGGTCCACAGCTGCATCAGAGGCTTTTCAGCAACTAAAGGAACGTTTCACCTCCGCTACGATTCTTCATCATCCCGATCCTCAGCTCGAAATCTCAGTTGAAGTGGATGCCTCTAACACGGGTATTGGAGCCATCTTGTCTCAACGTCAGGATAACTCTGCCAAGCTCTATCCATGTGCCTACTACTCAAGAAAACTCAATGCTGCCGAAAGGAACTATGATGTTGGGGATCGAGAACTGCTAGCCATGAAAGCAGCCTTAGAGGAGTGGAGACATTGGCTAGAGGGGGCCAAACTACCTTTCGTCGTACTCACAGATCACAGAAACCTGGAATACATCAGGTCAGCCAAACGTCTCAACCCCCGCCAAGCACGATGGTCACTGTTCTTTTCCCGATTCGACTTTCATGTCACATACCGCCCCGGATCAAAGAATGGAAAAGCTGATGCACTCTCAAGGCAATACGACTTCTCAACGTCCCCGGAGGTCCCCACTGAACCGGTCATTCCCACATCTCTTATCCTCGCTCCTGTACAATGGGACATCATGACCGAGATTACTGAGGCACAAGCCAATGACCCCACACCACCTGACTGCCCACCAAACTTAACCTATGTTCCTGCAGATTTTCGTCAACGCATCCTACGCATGATTCACGATTCTCCCAGTTCTGGCCATCCAGGCATCACAGCCACAGTTCATCTTGTTACCAACCGGTTCTGGTGGCCATCATTACAAAAGGACGCTACCACGTTTATCCAGCACTGCGCCACTTGCAGTATTACCAAATCACCTCGTCAATGCCCAGCTGGATTACTTCAGCCTCTACCCATACCTCAACGCCCCTGGTCTCACATCGCCATTGACTTTGTAACTGATCTTCCCCATTCAAGAAATCATACCACCATACTTACTGTCATCGACCGCTTCTCTAAAGCTTGCCGCCTCATTCCTCTCACTAAGCTCCCCACAGCCTTTGAAACTGCAGAGGCATTGATGGAACAGGTTTTCAGGTTTTATGGACTACCCGAAGACATAGTCTCAGACCGTGGACCACAATTCACCTCCAGAGTCTGGTCTGCTTTCTGCCAGCAGCTCAACATAAACGTCAGTCTCACCTCAGGCTATCACCCCGAATCTAATGGTCAAGTGGAACGGCTTAATCAGGAACTAATTCGATTCCTAAGATCCTACTGCCACAACAACCAAAACGACTGGAGTCGTTATCTGCTTTGGGCTGAATATGCGCAAAACTCTTTACGCAAGCCGTCCACTGGTCTCACACCATTCCAGTGTGTCCTTGGTTTCCAACCTCCGCTATTTCCCTGGTCAGGGGAACCCTCAGCTCTACCCGCTGTCAATGACTGGCTACACCGCAGTGAAGAAACCTGGAATACCGCTCACGTTCATCTCCAACATGCTGTACGCCGGGTCAGAGAACAGGCCAACCGCCATCGGAGACCAGGTCCTCCCTACGCTCCAGGCCAGTGGGTGTGGTTGTCCACCAGAGATCTTCGTCTTCGTCTCCCATGCAAGAAGCTCAGTCCCAGGTAAGTGGGTCCATTCAAAATAATTCACAAATCACACCAGTTTCATATCGCTTTAGCACTTCCTGCCACCACCGTATCTCACCCACTTTCCATATTTCTTTGCTCAAGCCCGCCGGTGGTCCGAGAGGGGAGGGGGACCAGGAGGAGACCGCTGAGGAGAGCACCCCTCCCATCGTGGTGGATGGCGAGGAGGCATACCGAGTCAGGGAGATCTTGGATTCTCGACGCCGAGGCAGGGTGTTACAATACCTCATAGACTGGGAGGGGTACGGACCTGAGGAGAGGTCCTGGATCAATGCTCCGGACATCCTGGACCCTACGCTCACGGATGATTTCCATCGCAATCACCCCAACAGACCCGCTCCTCGACCCCGTGGAAGGCCTCGGCGTAGACTCGCCGCCTCGCCCAGGAGCCGCCGCAGGGGGCTCTGTCACAAACTCGGTCTCTGTGGCCCTTCCCGAACACCACCGGAGGGCACCGTCACCGGAGTATTAACTCCTGAACTCCATCTCCCACAATGCCCTGTACCCGAGACTGATTGCTGCACAGGTGTTTCCCATCTCTGTGACCTATTTAAGCTGCCACTCATCAGACACCCATTGCGAAGTCTTGTTTCTGCCCGACCTAAGCCTGGTAAACGCGTTTATGAGTTTGAACCTGTCTCTACTACCCCTGTCGCTGGTACCCGATCTTTGCCTGTTTAACGCTGTCTCTAATAAAAGCTGCAAATGGATCCCCTTGCCTCAGACCCTTCGTTACACCTCCCATATACAGGAAAAAAAGTTTAAATTTAACCAATTAAAATGTTCACTCAAATGAACAACCTTTTTATTAAATTATGTAATTATAAATTGTATAAAAGTGTAATCAGTAGGGGACTAGAGGTCGGGCTAAATTGAAAACAGTCATGGCTGTTAGTTTCGGGACATTTTACAAATATTATGAATACTATGTTTTATTAAACATTTATTTTATGATGTGAGTTCATTATGTGACATATTTCTGCTATAATATGTTCACCCTATTTAAAATATGCCTGCTGTTCTACATAGTTGTATATCTGAGAATGCAGTATTCATTAAAAAGTAAGTGTAAAGTACCTGGATGATGTACATTGTCTGCATTAAATGTCCTCTGAGGCCACGGGAGTGCCCATATTTATAAATGGCATAATACATAGAAAAAACTACATTCTGATACCTGCGAATAAAGCAAAACTAAAATAAACTACATTCTGATACCTGCGAATAAAGCAAAACTATTACAAATAAAATTAAATAAAAACACTGTTATGTAATACATCCATTACAGCCATTCAGAGCTTCAGTTTTTTATTTCCCCATTTATCACATGCTAACGTTTAAAAAATAGTTTTTGATGAAGTAGGATAACTATTTGTAGTAACTATGTGTACCTACCCTTACAACAATGCACATACAGTAATTACGTGTTAAATTCACGGTTGTGGCCAGAAGGGACACAGCTACCGGAAACCAACAATAAAAAAATTATTCTACATATTAAATTGTGTTTTATTAACGTCTACACCTTCCGACCATAAACCTCCCCCTTACAGTAATGCAGATGCATTAAATATTGTTGTTCAGCATGAGAAAAGGATGAAATATTGATGTGCACATGCACAGCAATCCCAGTAGGAAAATCTGACGGGTAGGATAAAATGTCAGGACACCTGTTCACTGCTTCACTACCTGCTTGTACTTACCTCCAGAAACTCCAGCGCTCCAGTCATCCCATTCTCCCCAGCTCCAGCACGATCCCGATTCTCCTGCAAAGACCCTACATCAGTCCTACAGCTAAAACCTACAGAACTCTCATCAGATCTAGTGATGGCAAAGTGAAGCGTTCTGAACTAGTGAAGCTTTCAACCCAATTGTATCGGAAAAAGATTTTTAGATTTTTAAAACTGGTCATGCTTAAAAATGAACAATGCCTTCCAAAGTGCTGTGATTCATTACAGCTGCTGGTTTCACGTCTGGTTCTACTACTGATTCCTTGTTTTAATTTATTGTATAAAAATAAGGCTATTGTCAAAGTCATTCATTTGTGTCGGTGTACTGCCACAAAAATAATTCAAATATATCAAACATAAACTCATTAATTAAATCTGTGATCTGTCAATGTTAACTCTGCCTCAGTCCTTAGACTGTTATTTCATGGGCAATGTCAATTTGACTATAATATATAAATTAGGATAAAAAGAAAACAATGCTAACTCATTATAATGTAAAGGAAACGGCGCTGAGGTTCGCTTCGTTTGAAGCAAATACCGAAGTAGTCACGTGGTTTTCAGGTGAATGAAGCTTCGGAAGTCATAAATAACATGCTTTTCTCAAAACTAATCAAGCTCTGATACAGTGCTTCGATGTGAGATATTTCGTTTTTTTTATACAAGCTTCGAAGCCTCAGTGTTGAACGTCAAATCACTAATCAGATCTACCATCACCTCATCCCATTATTCATTCAATAAACAACCTGTTTGATCATTAACCCTTGTCTATGTTGTGACAGAAGACCGGACTTACACAACATTCACCTCCATGGATCCCTGGCACCAAACACCCGCTGATGTCCTCGAGGAACTCGTCAATACCCTCCGGGCTTCACTCACCTCAGTCACCATCCCCCCTGCTCCCTCTGGAAGTCCCATGGCCTTGCATGATGTCTACGCGGGTGACGCAGCTGAGTGTGGTGGCTTCCTGTTACAAGTGGCTCTCTTCATCGAAATGCAACCTCAAAGGTTTGCCACTGAATGTTCCAAGGTAGCCTTTCTCATTTCCCTGTTAACCAGCAAAGCTATGTTGTGGGCCTGAGCTATATGGAATGCTAACAATGTCATAATCAACTTGTATAATACTTTCACTAACCATTTCAAGGAAGTGTTTAGTTCAGCAACCGGAGCGTTGGCTGGGTCTGATGAGCTGCTTCGGCTGAGACAGGGCGCCTCCACCGTCGGTGACTACACTCTCCAATTTCACATACTAGTGGCGACCAGTGGCTGGATTGAGGCTGCCCTCCTCAGCTCCTATCGTCATGGATTGAACCCAAGCATTCGCGCAGCTATGTCAATCTACAATGATACGATCAGACTGGAAAGCTTTATGCAGAGAGCCACCCAAATTTCACAACGCTTATCGGCATGCCAGCTCAACGAAGCCGCTCGCCAGCTTACATCACTCGCCATCAGTCCTCTAGTACCAGAACCCATGCAGTTGGATTCAACCCATCTCACCTCATTTCATATGCCAAGACCTCCTTAGCAGTCTTCGCCTGCCCCGAAAACGCTATGCACCGGAGGTCCGAGTCGAAACCCTCCAGGGAAAGCCGTTGGGGCGTGGACGAGTGAGATACACAGCTCCCCCCTAAAAAAACTATGTGTGGGATGTCTCTCAGCCACACATAGCCACAGAGCCACAGGTGTTCCTGTGGCTCAGTGGTTAGAGCATTGCGTTAGCAGCGCAAAGGTTGTGGGTTCAATTCCCAGGGAACACACATACTGACAAAAAAAATGTATAGCCTGAATGCACTGTAAGTCGCTTTGGATAAAAGCGTCTGCTAAATGCATAAATGTAAATATATAAATGTAAATGTCTGCATGAAGAAACCATCACTTTTCTGGTATTGGAGGGACCCACCGTGGATATCATCCTGGGACGCCCCTGGCTAACCCTCCATTCTCCAGAGGTCAGATAGGAACCATGTGAAATCACTCGCTGGAATGAATTCTGTCAGCTGAACTGTCTCACCGCGGTACCCAAGCCGCATGCCTCTCCCATTCCAGCCCAACTTGCATCCACCCTCGTTGAGAGCTACGAACCTGCAGAGGTTCCCACTGTCCCATCCCTATGTGGCGTTCCAGGATGTCTTCAGTAAGCAGGCAGCCACTCGTCTTCCACCTCACAGGCCATGGGACTGTGCCATCGACCTGCTGCCTGGGGCCAAGCTACCCAAGGGTAAAGTGATTGGTCACTTTACCGTCTCTTCTGGTGACTGATTAGTCACCAGAAGAGAAGGACGCAGCTTGTAAGTGTCAGTAATACTTATTCATAGATCTGTTGTTAAATTATTTACTTGCTGCTAGGAAGGAATACTTTGTTTCCTGCCTATTTTTAGTCTGCATTTTCGTTGAGGTTAATATTTTTGATTGCACTGACTGGTAATTATAATCATTTGCGCCTCCATTGCTACTTGGGCGAAGTGTTAGTTTCGTCTCGAGCTATTAGCACTCTGTTATTGGCTGGGCTAATCAGAAGCCTGTCACAGCTGTTTTCACTCTAGCCTCTTAGACTGTGTATTTATTTGATGTCTTCCACATCTGCGGAAGCGTTCAGCCTCCTCGTGTGAAGACAGACGAGTGTAAAGACCGACGACTTTTTCCTGCGCGACTTCACCCGAGCAACGACACCGAGCAACACACTTAAGTATCATTTCTAGATTCCCCTCACACACTCTCATTTGCTATCCTCTATCCTTCCACCTCTATCATGTGTTTCAAAACCATTCGGTTGTCTCTCAACCACGCTCTAAAATCACATGCAGATGGCAACGTAATCCTGCTAACCTCGCCTCTATCTATATATCTTCTACTACACCTCTTTCTTTCTCCATGGCTCTCTGGAATTGTCAGTCAGCTGTCAACAAAGCAGACTTCATTTCTGCTTTTTCTTTACAATCCAGCATCTTGGGCTTAACTGAGACATGGATTCATCCAGAAGACTCAGCAACCCCAGCTGCCCTCTCTAACAATTTCTCTTTCTCTCACACCCCACGTCAGATTGGCCGGGGTGGGGGCACTGGTCTGCTCATTTCAAATAATTGGAAATACTCAACCCAGTCTCCCCTATGCAATTACAACTAATTTGAATCTCATGCGATTACGGTAATAGCTCCTGTAAAACTCCAGATTGTGGTAATTTACCGTCCCCCTGGCCAAATTCTAGCCACCTTCCTAGAGGAGCTGGACGGGTTGCTGTCTTCTTTCGTGCAGGATGGCACTCCACTCTTATTTTTGGAGATTTCAACATTCATCTAGAAAAGCCTTATGCTACAGACTTCCATTCACTCCTAGCTTCATTTGATCTCAAACGCCTTACCACTACTAGCACGCACAAATCAGGCAACCAACTTGATTTAATTTACACACGCAGTTGTACTGCAGATAACATTCTGAAATGTTGTGTACTTCACAAAACATTGATAACTACAATTAGTAAGTTTACTAAATATTCCAAACCTCTCTAAACTGATTTATTTGGTTCACATTACATCTCCATTTTAATCTATTCTTCTTAGCAATCCATTTTCTGAGAGAGAAAAACGGAAGTAAAAAAAAATATAACAAAATGCCTCCCTTATATACTAATCCTTTATGCAGTCATGTTCCTTAAATATAAAAGGTACATTCAATTCCTCATTCTAATATTTAGGGAACTGATATTTAAGGAATGGAAGGATTCTAGGTATTCTGTTACTGAGACACAGATGATGTCAGAAAATGTCTACAAAAATTGTAATGCAACTTTTTTATTTGCATGTACAATATATACTTTCTTATTGGGAGTTATTAATGATATTTAGTCTACTTTACATCATACATTAGTTTAAGATTATCTGTACAAACAATAAATAAATGGATAAATAAAAGTCCCCCAAAACATGTGCTCCATTCCTGTCAGCAGATAGAAACGGGACACAGAGGTAAGTGCAATACAAACAACAGGTTTATTGAACAACAGCAGAGGGGAATGAGATGAGCTGAATATCCAGGTAAGCAGGCTGGGAATGGGAAAGTCTCTTTGGTTTTATCTGTCTGTCACTACTGTCCTTATTCCTTTTCAGGGAGCAAGGGAGCAATGGAGCTGGGTAACTATGGAGCGGTGGAGAACGAGGAGCAGATCGTCGGGATACTGGCAGGTAGGTAGGTAAACAAAGTTTAGAGTCAGGTAAGTCAAGCATGTAATGTTTGAGACCAGACAGTCAGTGTGCGAGAGGATTGCAATGAAATAGTCCTGCTGATTAGAGCCGATCAGAACTCAGGGGATTGGGTGTCAATGGTGGAGACTGCAGTGACTGTGGTGACTCTCTGACAATTCCATTGATCGAATTTATCATTTTGATTCCTTTATATTGTCCAAAGCTTGCTTTTTATGTTTGTGATGCAGCATGGAATTTTCCTTTTTACCATTTCAAGTAGCCCTGTAAATTACAGACTAAAATAATTTGGCTGAATGAACAAAACCCTGCAGTTGTGCTGATCTTTGACTTTTAAAAAATATCCAGAACTGGGGAAGTTCATATCACATTTTGATCTCTAACTGTTTTGGATGTAGTATGGAGTTACCATGAACAATCATAATGTACAAATGAACAGAACCAGCCAACAATACACTCATTTTAATAAGATGGTCTGCATGGAGTTTAAGTCTACCCTAAAAAATCTTGTATTTGCATGAAAAAAAAGTGTCCAGGCGAGATGAGTCAAACTGCATTTAATATGTGAAGGTTAAAAAAACATGTTGCAAGGTACTGATGGCATTTGTGGCATGATAACGAAAGTTACCACAGGACAGTATTTTACTTAAAAGAAGAATGTACTTAAAGTTAAGTACACAGAGCCACGCAGTAAACATTCTAATACACACTATAGCTAAAATACTAATCTATACGTTATCACTTGAGACTAGTGTGATTAAATTGTTCACTGACCTTTTATCAAATTGTTCAACTTGGATATCACAACTCAGTAGAAAAACTTGAACAATAAATGCAACAGATGTGTACCAGAAAGAAACTGATTACCTGAGGCAAACTTCACTCACAGGAATTCATTCACCCAGAAAAGTATGACCTCCAAAAATAATTTAAATAACATTACAATTCATATAAACTTGATTTTTAAATTCGCTCAATTGCAAAACTACAAGTTTCCCATTATTTTGTAAACCCTACTGCAGTGCTGTCAGAGTTTACTTCCATTGTGCGTGCCTTAATATTAACAATTTTGAAAAGAAAAAGGTAAATGTAATAATTAAAAATATACATGATTAAACTACAATAAATATTAAATAAAAAAACAATACTTTGTAAATAGCATACAAATCAAAGTTTTATTGGAAGGGGAGCACAAGCAAAAGCTCACTCTATAACACTGGGTACATAACTGCCTTCAACATAAAAGACATGCTCATTTTCAGCTGGAGCACTACTGTAATACATGGGAGTAAACAGAAGCAGACAGCGAATGATTGCAAAAACAAGAAAATCCTGAGACACTTGTGAAAGAATTAAGAGAATAAAACTAGTACTTGGCCTGAAAATCTAAATATATAAATCCCTGATATTTTACATAAACCTGCTATGTTGTCAATTATGTATAGATAACCAAAGCAAGTATCAAAACTTGGATAACTTTTAAAAATGACAAAAGCTAGATATATCATAATGTTTTATGGTTGCACCACTGTTGAAAAACTGAGATGCATTAAAAATTGTTTTGCAATCGCATCGTGGCTTCCTGGAAATGCCAAATATTGGAACCCATGCAAACAATATTTTTTACTCTGACTCTGCTTCTTTAACAAACACAGAATCCATGAGACCTTGAGGAGCTTGAAGTGGAAATGGAAGACCTCCAGGTGAAAGCATTCCTAATGAGAGAAAGAAAAAATAGATTTAAGATTTTATTCCTCACATACACAATTATACAGAATAAAACCAGCAGTGAAATGTGAGTGAAATGAATGAAATAGAAATGTAAAAAATCTGATGATTAATCATTTATTTCACTAGCAAATCAACAACATGGACATGTGCTTTTTACCCTGTCCTGGGCCTGGAGGAGGTGGAGGTTTCATCTCTGGGATGGAGGGTCTTTTTGCATCCATCAGGAAGTTAAAAAGATGACCTCTTTCTCTACTTCCTCAATTTTGTTACCATGTTTGTTTAGATTATGCTTCCTCACGAACTCTATGCCTTTGAGAGAGATTCATATTTTAATTGATTTTGACCATAGTGAACTGTATCACTGTAATGGCTGTATCAGTGTATTTATGGTGAAATGGCATGGCTTGTTGAATTTATGCTACACATTTTTTAACACAAACTATTAATTATAATCATTTTCAAATAATTTTATTAAATTATGTAATTATAAATTGTATAAAAGTGTAATCAGTAGGGGACTAGAGGTCGGGCTAAATTGAAAACAGTCATGGCTGTTAGTTTCGGGACATTTTACAAATATTATGAATACTATGTTTTATTAAACATTTATTTTATGATGTGAGTTCATTATGTGACATATTTCTGCTATAATATGTTCACCCTATTTAAAATATGCCTGCTGTTCTACATAGTTGTATATCTGAGAATGCAGTATTCATTAAAAAGTAAGTGTAAAGTACCTGGATGATGTACATTGTCTGCATTAAATGTCCTCTGAGGCCACGGGAGTGCCCATATTTATAAATGGCATAATACATAGAAAAAACTACATTCTGATACCTGCGAATAAAGCAAAACTAAAATAAACTACATTCTGATACCTGCGAATAAAGCCAAACTATTACAAATAAAATAAAATAAAAACACTGTTATGTAATACATCCATTACAGCCATTCAGAGCTTCAGTTTTTTATTTCCTCATTTATCAAATGCTAACGTTTTAAAAATAGTTTTTGATGAAGTAGGATAACTATTTGTAGTAACTACAAAGTACTCATCCATTATGTCAGTGATTCATCACAGTCACAGCCACCTCGGTCACCGGCCACAAAAATCACCTGAATTCTAATCACCCGCACCTGCAGTCATCAATCAGCACTCCTTCAAATACACGCTTCACTCAGACACTCATCGTCCAGTGGTCTGTCGAATTGTCCTACCCTGTCAGATTGGCCTACCTCTCAATAAAACAGTAGGTAGTACAATTCGACAACGAAAAATCCTACTTGTTAAATTATGATTAATTAATGTCGACACCTACCACAACCCTAAACCTACCCTTACAACAATGCACATACAGTAATTACGTGTTAAATTCACGGTTGTGGCTAGAAGGGACACAGCTACCGGAAACCAACAATAAAAAAAAAATATTCTACATATTAAATTGTGTTTTATTAACGTCTACACCTTCCCCGACCATAAACCTCCCCCTTACAGTAATGCAGATGCATTAAATATTGTTGTTCAGCATGAGAAAAAGGATGAAATATTGATGTGCACATGCACAGCAATCCCCGGTAGGAAAATCTGACGGGTAGGATAAAATGTCAGGACACCTGTCTACCGTTCACTACCTGCTTGAACTTACCTCCAGAAACTCCAGCGCTCCAGTCATCCCATTCTCCCCAGCTCCAGCACGATCCCGATTCTCCTGCAAAAGACCCTACATCAGTCCTACAGCTAAAACCTACAGAACTCTCATCAGATCTAGTGATGGCAAAGTGAAGCGTTCTGAACTAGTGAAGCTTTCAACCCAATTGTATCGGAAAAAGATTTTTAGATTTTTAAAACTGGTCATGCTTAAAATGAACAACGCCCAAAGTGCTGTGATTCATTACAGCTGCTGGTTTCACGTCTGGTTCTACTACTGATTCCTTGTTTTAATTTATTGTATAAAAATAAGGCTATTGTCAAAGTCATTCATTTGTGTCGGTGTACTGCCACAAAATAATTCAAATATATCAAACATAAACTCATTAATTAAATCTGTGATCTGTCAATGTTAACTCTGCCTCAGTCCTTAGACTGTTATTTCATGGGCAACGTCAATTTGACTATAATATATAAATTAGGATAAAAAGAAAACAATGCTAACTCATTATAATGTAAAGGAACGGCGCTGAGGTTCGCTGTTTTAAGCAAATACCGAAGTAGTCACGTGGTTTTCAGTTGAATGAAGCTCGAAGTCATAAATAACATGCTTTTCTCAAAACTAATCAAGCTCTGATACAGTGCTTCGATGTGAGATATTTCGTTTTTTTTATACAAGCTTCGAAGCCTCGGTGTTGAACGTCAAATCACTAATCAGATCTACCATCACCTCATCCCATTATTCATTCAATAAACAACCTGTTTGATCATTAACCCCTTGTCTATGTTGTGACAGAAGACCGGACTTACACAACATTCACCTCCATGGATCCCTGGCACCAAACACCCGCTGATGTCCTCGAGGAACTCGTCAATACCCTCCGGGCTTCACTCACCTCAGTCACCATCCCCCCTGCTCCCTCTGGAAGTCCCATGGCCTTGCATGATGTCTACGCAGGTGACGAGCTGAGTGTGGTGGCTTCCTGTTACAAGTGGCTCTCTTCATCGAAATGCAACCTCAAAGGTTTGCCACTGAATGTTCCAAGGTAGCCTTTCTCATTTCCCTGTTAACCAGCAAAGCTATGTTGTGGGCCTGAGCTATATGGAATGCTAACAATGTCATAATCAACTTGTATAATACTTTCACTAACCATTTCAAGGAAGTGTTTAGTTCAGCAACTGGAGCGTTGGCTGGGTCTGATGAGCTGCTTCGGCTGAGACAGGGCGCCTCCACCGTCCGGTGACTACACTCTCCAATTTCACATACTAGTGGCGACCAGTGGCTGGATTGAGGCTGCCCTCCTCAGCCTATCGTCATGGATTGAACCCAAGCATTCGGCGCAGCTATGTCAATCTACAATGATACGATCAGACTGGAAAGCTTTATGCAGAGAGCCACCCAAATTTCACAACGCTTATCGACATGCCAGCTCAACAAAGCCGCCAGCTTACATCACTCGCCATCAGTCCTCTAGTACCAGAACCCATGCAGTTGGATTCAACCCATCTCACCTCATTTCATATGCCAAGACCTCCTTAGCAGTCTTCGCCTGCCCCGCTATGCACCGGAGGTCCGAGTAAACCTCCAGGGAAAGCCGTTGGGCGTGGACGAGTGAGATACACAGCTCCCCCTAAAAACTATGTGTGGGATGTCTCTCAGCCACACATAGCCACAGAAACCACAGGTGTTCCTGTGGCTCAGTGGTTAGAGCATTGCGTTAGCAGCGCAAAGGTTGTGGGTTCGATTCCCAGGAACACACATACTGAGAAAAAATGTATAACCTGAATCCACTGTCAGTCGCTTTGGATAAACGCGTCTGCTAAATGCATAAATGTAAATATATAAATGTAAATGTCTGCATGAAGAAACCATCACTTTTCTGGTATTTGAGGGACCCACCGTGGATATCATCCTGGGACGCCCCTGGCTAACCCTCCATTCTCCAGAGGTCAGATAGGAACCATGTGAAATCACTCGCTGGAACGAATTCTGTCAGCTGAACTGTCTCACCGCGGTACCCAAGCCGCGTGCCTCTCCCATTCCAGCCCAACTTGCATCCACCCTCGTTGAGAGCTACAAACCTGCAGAGGTTCCCACTGTCCCATCCCTATGTGGCGTTCCAGGATGTCTTCAGTAAGCAGGCAGCCACTCGTCTTCCACCTCACAGGCCATGGGACTGTGCCATCGACCTGCTGCCTGGGGCCAAGCTACCCAAGGGTAAAGTGATTGGTCATTTATCGTCTCTTCTGGTGACTGATTAGTCACCAGAAGAGAAGGACGCAGCTTGTAAGTGTCAGTAATACTTATTCATAGATCTGTTGTTAAATTATTTACTTGCTGCTAGGAAGGAATACTTTGTTTCCTGCCTATTTTAGTCTGCATTTTCGTTGAGGTTAATATTTTTGATTGCACTGACTGGTAATTATAATCATTTGCGCCTCCATTGCTACTTGGGCAAAGTGTTAGTTTCGTCTCGAGCTATTAGCACTCTGTTATTGGCTGGGCTAATCAGAAGCCTGTCACAGCTGTTTTCACTCTAGCCTCTTAGACTGTGTATTTATTTGATGTCTTCCACATCTGCAGAAGCGTTCAGCCTCCTCGTGTGAAGACAGACGAGTGTAAAGACCGACGACTTTTTCCTGCGCGACTTCACCCGAGCAACGACACCGAGCAACACACTTAAGTATCATTTCTAGATTCCCCTCACACACTCTCATTTGCTATCCTCTATCCTTCCACCTCTATCATGTGTTTCAAAACCATTCCGGTTGTC
Organism: Gymnocypris eckloni scoliostomus; assembly: GCA_027564155.1. NCBI lineage: Eukaryota > Metazoa > Chordata > Actinopteri > Cypriniformes > Cyprinidae > Gymnocypris > Gymnocypris eckloni. The sequence continues at coordinate 49,011,225 of CM050414.1, read as the reverse complement.
TCTCAACCACGCTCTAAAATCACATGCAGATGGCAACGTAATCCTGCTAACCTGCGCCCTATCTATATATCTTCTACTACACCTCTTTCTTTCTCCATGGCTCTCTGGAATTGTCAGTCAGCTGTCAACAAAGCAGACTTCATTTCTGCTTTTTCTTTACAATCCAGCATCTTGGGCTTAACTGAGACATGGATTCATCCAGAAGACTCAGCAACCCCAGCTGCCCTCTCTAACAATTTCTCTTTCTCTCACACCCCACGCCAGATTGGCCGGGTGGTGGCACTGGTCTGCTCATTTCAAATAATTGGAAATACTCAACCCAGTCTCCCTATGCAATTACAACTAATTTGAATCTCATGCGATTACTGGTAATAGCTCCTGTAAAACTCCAGATTGTGGTAATTTACCGTCCCCTGGCCAAATTCTAGCCACCTTCCTAGAGGAGCTGGACGGGTTGCTGTCTTCATGGAGGATGGCACTCCACTCTTAATTTTTGGAGATTTCAACATTCATCTAGAAAAGCCTTATGCTACAGACTTTCATTCACTCTAGCTTAATTTGATCTCAAACGCCTTACCACTACTAGCACGCACAAATCAGGCAACCAACTTGATTTAATTTACACACGCAGTTGTACTGCAGATAACATTCTGGTACAACCACTACATATATCTGATAATTTCTTCATTCAATTTACATTACACTTTGCTACCCGGGTGCCACCAACCCCCTTACCAGTTACTTTTATACGAAGCCTACGCTCCCTTTCTCCCTCCCATCTTTGTAGTATCCTCCTCTCTTCCCTCACCTACAAATTTCTCATCTCTAGATGTGAATGTAGCTACTGACACTTTATGCTCTACCTTAAACTCTTGTCTAGACGACATCTGTCCTCTCTCCTCCAGGCCAGGACGTACTGCCTCTTCTAACCCCTGGTTATCTGATGTTATTCGTGAACATCGGACCAGACTCCGAGCGGCAGAGAGAAAATGGCAAAAATCAAACGACCCGTCGGACCTTAGTAGGTATCAATCCTTGCTTTCATCTTTCTCCGCTGAAGTCCACACTGCCAAATCGTTACATTTCCATAACAAGATCAACAGCACTCCAGATATGCGTAATCTCTTCAGAACATTTAATTCTCTCCTCTGTCCCCCTTCACCACCTCCCACCACTTCTATAACAACATGACTTTGCAACTTTTTTTACAGCCAAAATAAAACAATCAGTAGTCAGTTTTCACCTCCACTCACACAGGACCTCCAACCAACTAGATCCACTGCTCAAACTCCCATCTTCTCCTTCTGTCCCGTCACTGAGGCGGAAGTATCCAAACTTCTCCTCTCCAGCCATCCTACAACATGTCTTCTTGATCCAATCCCCTTGCACCTTCTCCAAGCAATCTCTCCCACACTCTTACCAGCACTCACACACATTATCAACACATCTCTCCTCACAGGCATCTTCCCCACTGCATTCAAGCAGGCTCGGGTAACCCCATTGCTCAAAAAAACCTACATTAATCACTTCTCTTATAGAAAACTACAGACCGGTCTCTCTCCTTCCATTCATAGCCAAAACACTCGAAAGAGTTGTCTTCAACCACGTCTCATTGTTTCTTTTACAGAACAACAAACTGGACGCTAAACAGTCAGGCTTTAGGAGTGGCCATTCAACTGAGACTGCGCTACTCTCAGTCACTGAAGCCCTAAAGTCGATTCCAAATCATCAGTCCTCATTCTGCTGGATCTGTCTGCCGCTTTTGACACTGTCAATCATCAGATTCTCCTGTCCACCCTCTCATCACTGGACATCACTGGGATTCCACTTCGCTGGTTTGAATCCTATCTCACTGGTCAGTCTTTCAGGGTGGCCTGGGGAGGGGAGGTATCCAAAGCACATCAATTGGTTACTGGGGTTCCCCAGTGATCGGTTCTTGGACCCCTCCTCTTGTCCACATACACTACATCACTGGGTCCCATCATACAGGCGCATGGCTTCTCCTACCATTTCTACGCTGATGACACACAGCTCTATCTCTCATTTCGACCAGATGATCCAACGGTAGCTGCACGGATCTCAGGCTGCCTGGCAGACATCTCGGCATGGATGAAAGAACATCACCTACAGGTCAACCTGGCAAAGACTGAGCTTCTTGTCTTCCCTGCCACTCCAACTCTACAGCATGACTTCACGATTCAGTTAGGTTCATCAACAATTACCTCATCAGCTTCGGTCAGAAATCTTGGTATAATCTTTGATGACCAGCTGACCTTCAAAGAGCACATTGCAAAGACTGCTCGATCTTGCAGGTTTGCACTACACAACATCAGAAAGATCAGGCCCTTTCTGACAGAGCATGCTGCACAACTTCTTGTCCAGGCCCTTGTCATTTCCAGGCTGGACTACTGCAATGCTCTTCTGGCTGGACTTCCATCAAACCTCTACAAATGATTCAGAATGCAGCGGCTGGTCTTCAACGAGCCCAAAAGAGCCCATGTTACACCTCTCTTTGTCTCCTTGCACTGGCTACCTGTTGCAGCTCGCATCCAGTTCAAGACACTGATGCTTGCATATAGAACAACCACAGGCTCAGCACCCACCTACTTCCACTCACTATTACGAATCTACATCCCCTCCAGAAGTCTGAGATCTGCTAGTGAGCGACGCCTCGTGGTACCATCAAAGAGAGACTCAAAATCACTCTCCAGAACATTCTCGTTCACCATTCCTGGCTGGTGGAATGATCTTCCCACCCCTATCCGGAATGCTGGATCCCTGTCAATCTTCAAGAAACAAATGAAAACTCATCTCTTTCGACACTACTTGACTTAATCCTAAAAAAAAAAAATTCTAAATCTTCGTCCTTCTCTTCATCTTTCTCTCCTTCCCTTGCTAGTTTGTACTTATTTGAACAATGCCTAAGACTTGGTGTTACGAGCACTTCCTCTGTCTGTTTACCTCTTCAAGATTAATCACTTTATGTATTCCCCAATTGTAAGTCACTTTACAATATAAATGGTAATATACTTCAGAAATATTTTACTCATAATAATTTCTAGGGGTACCAATAATTTTGTCCAATGTGTATTTGAGAAAAAATATTTATTTCATAAAGAGATTTTCCCATATCTTCAATTGTTTTTTTTTTTCAATGAAATATTAAGATTTTTGTGAAAAAAAAGAATAAAAAGGATTTATAATGCAGTTTTATTTTTTATATTTACATTTAAATTGATCCATTTAGCAGACGCTTTTATCTAAAGCGACTTACAATTGAAGAACACAATAAGCAATACATTATAAAGAGGCAAAAAGACAGAGGAAGTGCTAATACAAAGTTCCAGGCGTTGTTCAGAGCAAATACTAGCCAGACAGGGAGAGGTTAAGGAAAGAGAGCAAGACCTGTCATACTCTGGAAATCACCCAATGTTCCTAAGGTTAAGTTCACTGATGCAATCCAATGGAAACGACCAGTACTGCCCAATGGATAGGCTCTCAGACTTACATTCTACATTAGGACATCCAGTAACTCAACATATTAATCAGTATATTGATTACTTTCATGACCATGCATCATATTTTGAGTAAAATAATACCATATTGAGTAAATAGCATAATACAAAGTAAAATTACACAATAATATTTGTCAATTCAGATGGGAGAAAGTGTCTCAATAAAATAATACTTAAAATCTTCCAAGAGAGGATTCTGTAGATGTCAGTTCCTCAGAATGTGGAAGTGAATGTATTTACAGAACACGACAACTATATAAAGGAGGTGTTTTGTGAATCTTTAACTACAAGCGGCTGCTAAGTTTGCTCGCTTTTTACTGCCTCAGAAAATGGAAATGGATTGCACCGAAGAATACAGTAAAATGGAGATGGAATTGGAACCAAAGAAATCATTTCAAAGAGGTTTGTAATATGTATTTGTTATTTGTTTTTGTTTTATGTATTTATGTATATAACATCCCAGATTTTTAACCAGTGAGATTCAACTATAAATCACATTCGCATGCTAATTAAGGTTATACATTTTCTGAGCTGAATCATGCATCATTAATATTATTGCTTTCATTAAATTAATTAAAGACAAATTAATTTAATCACTAAATTAAAATAACATTGCAAAGTTAAAGCTATAATTAAAAATGATGTTTCTGCAGGTTTTATGAAGGTAATTGTAAAACCTTTTAAGCCCTTTTTAAGACCAAATGATGAAATTTGAGACAATACAATACATGTGGTACATGTGACAATACATACAAGAAGTCTAGTTTTCTTAGAAACATACAAATTAAGTGAATGTATAATTAAAACAGATTTGGAGAAATGTAGCATTTCATCACTTACTCACCAGTGAACTCATTCTGCAGTGAATGGGTGCCGTCAGAATAGTCAGAACAGCTGATAAACACATTAATCCACACCACTCCAGTCCATTGTCTTGAGAAGCCAAAAGCTGTATTTGTAAGAAAAAAATCCATCATTAAGATGTTTTAACTGGAGGAAGTGTTATTTATTATGGATTTGTATTTTAGCTGGAATTAATGGTTTGCAGTTAAAATTATCCTAATTATGGATTTGTTTCTTACTAACATGCATCTTGTCTTCTGAATTTGTTAACTGCTGGACTGAAGTGGTGTGGATTACTTGTGAATTATTGTGATGTTTTTTATCAGCTGTTTGGACTCTCGTTCTGACGGCACCCATTCACTGCAGAGGATTAATTGCTGAGCAAATGATGGAATGCTACATTTCTCCAAATCTGATGAAGAAACAAACTAATTTACATCTTGGATGTCTAAATTTTCAGCTAGTTTTTATTTTTGGGTGAAGTATTGCTAAACCCTTAATTTGTGGAAAGGTGAAATAAGACTTTTTAAGATTATTTTAAGACCCGCAGAAACCCTGCAAAAATGTAATCCTCAACATTGTGTTGCATGCATGATAAAAGATAGGAGTATAAATGAATCAAGGGTATGTTTTTTTTTTCTGCAGGTCGTCCCTGCAGCAGACAAATTGGCATTCTTGTGCTTCTAGGATCAGTCTGCATGATTATTTTCATGGTCATGACTTTTGTCATCTGTGAGTGAATTAAACATTTTATCATAACCTTTCATGTTATACAATACTCTAAACACTGCTCAATTAACTATTCAATACTAACCAGTAACTATAATGTGTTTTCTTTGGTTCAAAGATTCACATCAAGAACGAAAGTTCTCAATGCAGGAGAGCTGGATGAACAGCCATACGTCTGATCTAGCCTCAGTCAAATCAGATTTTCAGATGACAGGTGAGAACTTCATCATCATCATCATCACAGATACATTTTGCTAATGTACATTTGGTTAACAATTGTTTTAGCTTTTCACCTAGAAAAGAAGTTTGTTGAGCTAGTGTCCAGCTTGAGTTCATATTTGAATACGTCTGAAACAAGTAACCCAATGACCAAGGGTCAGTGTCCTGTCTTTGCCTTAACCCTGATGTTTTATTTTGTGAGAGACCGAAAGACCATTTAAATGAATTAATCATTTCTTTGCACTGAAGTATCAAGATGATTTATACACTGAACAAAATTATAAATGCAACACTTTTGTTTTTACCCCCATTTTTCATGAGCTGAACTCAAAGATCTAAGACTTTTTCTAAGTACACAAAAGGCCTATTTCTCTCAAATATTGTTCACAAATCTGTCTAAAAAAAGGCCACTCTAAAATATGCAGTTTTATCACACAGCACAACATGCAAATATATCCAAAATCAGAGCACAGGAATTGCCTTTGTCTGGTCTTTTATTGTGTATTATTTGATTTCATCAGACAACGGCTCAATAAAATTATAAATTAGGATTTTTGTGCAGACTAGCTTCTTGGAAGGAGATCTGGTTATGTATTCTTAAAGGCTTTCAGTCATTATTTCATATTTATCCCATTGACTGACAAGAGAAACAGTAAAATATATAAAGTATTGCACTGCACTAGAGCATCCTTCATTCAGACACAGTGGAAGATCTGATAAGAATCAGTGTAGAGGAAGCACTGCACTAGAGCATCCCTTCATTCAGACACAGTGGAAGATCTGATAAGAATCAGTGTAGAGGGGGTGAGAAGCACTGCACTAGAGCATCCCTTCATTCAGACACAGTGGAAAATCTGATAAGAATCAGTGTAGGGGTTGAGAAGCACTGCACTAGAGCATCCCTTCATTCAGACACAGTGGAAGATCTGATAAGAATCAGTGTAGAGAGGAGGGGGTTGAGAAGCACTACACCAGAGCATCCCTTCATTCAGACACAGTGGAAGATCTGATAAGAATCAGTGTAGAGGGGTCAAGTCTGGAAGATATTGATGCTAGAGAGAGTGTGGCCTGCGGGTTTAGCCGAGGCCAAAGATCAAGAAGGACAAACTACAGGAGTTGGCCATCCGAGGGGCATGTGACTGCAATGGAGGATAGTCAATAAGATATTGAGCCATGAGATGTTCAGTTTGACGCCCTTAAATCACTTAATTTAGATTTTATTTTTATTTCCTTTATCTTGAGATGTTTTAAGTTTAAATCTCAGCTCATTGAAGTACTTTAAGCACTAACACTTTTTCAGTAAGTTACCTTTCTTGTAGTATTGTGCTTCAAATAAAGAATGTTATGTTGACCAGATTGTTAGTTAATCGTTTACTAGCAATATTGCCTATAAGAAAATGTGGGTGCACCTAACTTTTGTGCTGGTGCACCTAAGAAAAAAAGTTAGGCGCACCAGTGCAACCAGTGCAAAAAGATAATCTAGAGCCCTGAAATCATTCACGCTTAACGCTTCATTCGCGTCTGGTGTGAACACACCTTAAGTCACAGATATGCCTGAGAGGTGGATGGATTATCTCGGCAAAGAAGTGCTCACTAACACAGATTTAGACAGATTTGTGAACAATATTTGAGAGAAATAGGCATTTTGTGTACATATAAAGTTGTGCACATGTGTACATAAAAGTGTAGCATTTATAATTTTGTTCAGTGTATACAGTAGTGCCCAAAATTGTTGGAACACTAGTATTTTCCCATGTTCACCTGCTAAAAAAATAAAAACCCAAACATTATTTACAACATTATTACCTTTAATCCACAGCATGGACAAACTGTTCTCATTTGTATGCTTCAAGTTTTTGTTTCTGACAGCAAAGTCAAACTCAACAGAAAATGACTATTTACTTATTATTATTTGTCTCTCTCAATCTCTATGCATAAGAAATGCAAGAAAAGAGGTTGTCTAATATTGAGACCCTGATGAGCGGTCTTGTTTCCTCACTGAGTTCACTCGCATCCAAACAAGAAGAAAACATACAAAAGCTGGGTGAGCACTGGACGTACTTTTCAGCTTTGAATCCTCAAATATAAAACAATGTGAGGATTGTTGCTGTTGTCAGGCTGGCAACTGGGAAAAGAACGGAGGACTCAAGTGCTGAGCAAAACAGAGGAGTGAAGTTTATTAGCAAACTCTGGATGACAACATCCAAAACCAAAACAGAAAGCTGATTAAGAGGAACAGGTAGACGGGGGTGCCGTCACGCGCTCCCGAGCCGGACACGCTATCCAGCGGATCAACTACTCCTCGCCTGGGGATCCTGGACACAGAATGCAGATGAAAGAGAGGAGGTCTTCAACAACAGGTAAGACAAACCACAAATGACACACCGACACAGAAAGAGGGCATAGGCCTGAATAAATAGGAGAAGGGAAATGAGTAACAGGTGCAAGGCTGATGGAGCACACAGTGCTGTGAATCAGCACTGATTGCTCCCCCACGTGCGGCAGCCGGTGACAGGACGTAAACAACCCACCACATGTAGCTGTTAGTGGCAGGAGTGAGTCAGAGAGGGGTGCCCGATCGTGACAGAATCCCTCCCCTCAGGGATGCCTCCTGGCATCTCCAGAAGACTCACCATGACGCCGATGGAACTGGGCTATGAGGGCGCGGTCCAGTATATCGCGGGCCGGAATCCAGCATCTCTCCTCCGGACCGAAACCCTCCCAGTCTACCAGATATTGGTGACCCCTACCCCTGCGCCTCACATCAAGGAGTCGTCGTACGGTGTAAGCAGGCAACCCCTCAATGAGTCTGGGAGGCGGTGGGGCAGAGGTCTGGGGTTGGAGAGGAGAGCGAATAACGGGCTTGACTCTAGATACGTGAAATACCAGATGGATTCTTTTAAGCAGAGGGGTAGTTTGAGTCGAACCGTCACCGGGTTAAGCACTTTGGTCACGACGCGGTCCAATGAATTTAGGTCCCAGTTTACGCATGCGGGCAGCTTGAGAGGGATGTCTCGGTCGACAACCAAACCTTCTGACCACACACGTAAAGTGGGGGCTTAGAACGGTGACGGTCCGCCAACGTCTTGTTCCTTTCGCCAGTCCGGATAAGGGCTTGTCTGGCGAGCCTCCATGTCCGGAGGCATCTTCGAATGAACGCATGCGCGGATGGAACAATGGCGTCGGGTTCTTGTGAGGGAAATAAGGGGCTGGTAGCCTAAGCAGCACTGGAAGGGTGACAAACCCGTAGACCGGGAGGGAGTTATGTGCATACTCGACCATGGCTAATTTGGAACTCCAAGTCAAAGGCTCTGCTGACGCCACGCAACGCAGGACTCTCTCCAAGTCCTGATTGGCCCGCCGGACTGACCGTTAGTCTGCAGATGGTAACCGGAGGAAAGGCTCGCTGTCGCCCCAGTAATCTACAGAACTCAGTCCAAAATCTGGATGAGAATTGGGGACCCCTGTCAGAAACCACATCAACCGGGAGGCCATGGATGTGGAAGACGTGATCAAAGACAATGACAGCCGCCTCGCTGAGGGTAGTTTGGGGAGGAATGAAATGAACCGCCTTTGAGAACCTGTCAACCACGGTGAGGACCACGGTATTGCCACTAGACGGGGTAGGCCTGTGACAAAGTCCATGGCGATGTGGGACCAGGGTCTCGAAGGGATAGACAGCGGTCGGAGAAGCCCAACTGGGGGTCAATTAGAGCCCTTCCCCACCGCGCACACCGGGCAGGCCAACACGAACTCCGCATCCCGCGCTACCGACGGCCACCAGAACCGCTGCTTAATCAGCGCAACCGAGCCACTCCTGGGTGGCAAGCTAGCCCAGAGGAATGGCCCCACTGAAGGATGCTGGTTCGAACCGACTCCGGTACAAATAAAAGACCCTCTGGGCACCTCGCAGGGATGGTGACGCCGTCAAGTGCCTCACGGACCCTGGATTCCACCTCCCAAGTGACCATCGCAATCACCCGGCTGGGTGGCACGATGGGCACCGGAGAAGGGAATCCAGGTTCCACTTCAAAAATCCGCGAGAGTGCGTCCGGCTTACCGTTCTTACTCCCTGGGCGATAGGAGATGGTAAAGTTAAAACGCCCAAAGAATAGAGCCCAGCGGGCCTGCCGAGAATTTATTCGTTTGGCGGAATGGATGTACTCGAGATTCTTATGGTCGGTCCAAACCAGAAAAGGAACCCCCGCACCCTCCAGCCAGTGACGCCACTCCTCCAAGGCCAACTTGACCGCCAGCAACTCCTTATTCCCAATATCGTAGTTCCGTTCCGAGGGGGTCAGACGATGGGAAAAAAAGCGCAGGGGTGTACCTTGTTGTCAGAAGGTGATCTCTGAGACAAAATAGCTCCAACTCCCACCTCCGACGCATCCACCTCCACTATGAATTGGCGAGACGGGTCTGGGTTAATTAGAATCGGGGCCGAAACGAAGCGGCTCTTAAGCTTCTCAAAGGCCTCCAGGGCCTGTTCAGACCAACAGAATCGCCGTCGTGTGGAGGTAAGATTAGTCAGAGGCAGGGCGATCTGGCTAAAACCTCGAATGAACCGCCTGTAAAAATTGGCAAACCCCAGAAATCGCTGGACCGCTTTACGATCTTCTGGGGTGGGCCAATTAGCAACTGCTTCTACCTTGGCCGGGTCCATCCGAATGCCTTTCGCCGACAAAATAAACCCCAGGAACGGAACTGATTGTGCGTGAAACTCACATTTCTCCAGCTTGGCGAACAAGCGATTCTCTAGAAGCCGCTGTAACACTAGCCTAACGTGCTGGATGTGGTCACGCTCGTTCTGGGAGAAGATCAGGATGTCGTCGAGGTATACAAACACGAAACGGTTGACCACGTCTCGGAGCACGTCGTTTACGAGTGTCTGGAAGACTGCGGGGGAGTTAGAGAGTCCAAAAGGCATTACCAAATATTCAAAGTGGCCTGTAGGGGTGTTAAAAGCAGTCTTCCATTCGTCCCCCTTCCTAATCCGAACCAGGTGGTAAGCATTGCGTAGGTCTAACTTGGTAAAAATGGTCGCCCCCTGCAAGAGTTCGAACGCGGAAGACATTAACGGCAAGGGGTGGCTATTCTTGACCGTAATGTCATTCAGCCCCCGGTAATCAATGCAGGGACGGAGCGATCCATCCTTCTTCTCCACAAAGAAAAACCCCGGAGATCGGTTCGGCTAGAGGAGAAACGGGAATGCCCCACTCCCTAGCTAGTTCAATGTCCATGAAATCCCCCTCCGCTCCCGAGTCAATGAGCGCTGCCACCGTGTGGGTGATCCCCTCAGATTGAAGTACTGCCGGGAGGGTGGTTGGGCCACCAGAGGGCAGTAGAGCGGCAGTCACGCCTACCGTGCACGGTCTCTCACCAGAAGAAGATTACCTCTTGTGGGGACAGACGGTGATCATATGGCCCGCCTCTCCGCAGTAGAGACACAACCCGTGGGCAATCCGATGCCGCCGTTCCCGGGCCGTGAGATGAGCGCGACAGATCTGCATAGGCTCCTCTTCAGCGAACCCAAACCGTGGTGATGTGGCGCTTCTAGCGCTGGACGGCGGATCAAAGCTCTCACGCCTGTGCGGATAGCGGTGTTGCGACCTGAGCGCCAAGCGAAGATCCACCCGAGTGGCGAGTTCGACCAATCCATCGAGTGAGGGGGGCAGCTCCTGGGAGTAGATCTCGTCCTTTATCTGCTCCGCCAGTCCGTGGAGGAAGTGGTCCCACAACGCCTGTTGTTCCAGCCGCCGATGCGGCGGCGGGAATTCAATGGCGTAATCTGACACCGTTCTGGTTCCCTGTCGCAGTAGCGATAGCGCCCGTGCTGCCTCATTGCCTAGAGCTGATCGGTCGAAGACCTTACGTAGCTCCTGGGAGAAGTTGGAGTAGGAGCTGCAGCACTCATGCTTGTTGTCCCACATCGCTGTACCCCACTCTCTCACGCCAGGAGCATTATCACGAACGCCACCTTGTACTCCTCGGTGGGGAAACAGGAGGGCTGCAGTGAGAAAGTCAGGGAGCATTGGGACAAAAACGAACGACAGGATGTGGGTTCACCTGAATAAGGAGCCGGCGGGTTCAGGCGGGGCTCCGATCGATGCAGAGGGGATGTCTCCTCAAAAGCGGGTGCCGCTACGGCAGGATCCACCGATGGACCGACCTGGATCTGATCGAGCCGTTGGGTTATGACGGTGAGTTGTTGAGATAGCCTGGTCAGGGCTTGATGAGAAGCCTGTATCTCGTCCTGTTGACGTCCGAGGAGGATCCCCTGTTGTGCGAGGGCGTGGCGGATCTCATGGTCTCCAGCTGAGTCCATATCTGGTCGGTGTGTTCTGTCAGGCTGGCAACTGGGAAAAGAACGGAGGACTCAAGTGCTGAGCAAAACAGAGGAGTGAAGTTTATTAGCAAACTCCGGATGACAACATCCAAAACCAAAACAGAAAGCTGATTAAGAGGAACAGGTACGGGGTGCCGTCCACGCTCCCGAGCTGGACACGCTATCCAGCGGATCAACTACTCCTCGCCTGGGGATCCTGGACACAGAATGCAGATGAAAGAGAGGAGGTCTTCAACAACAGGTAAGACAAACCACAAATGACACACCGACACAGAAAGAGGGCATAGGCCTGAATAAATAGGAGAAGGGAAATGAGTAACAGGTGCAAAGCTGATGGAGCACACAGTGCTGTGAATCAGCACTGATTGCTCCCCCACGTGCGGCAGCCGGTGACAGGACGTAAACAACCCACCACATGTAGCTGTTAGTGGCAGGAGTGAGTCAGAGAGGGGTGCCCGATCGTGACAGCTGTTTCATTTCTCAAATGATGAAACTTTCACTCTTTTTTCTCCTGCAGAGCGGCAGCAGAATGTGTCACACACTGAAGTGAAGAGTTTGATGGACAGTTTGAGTTCTGCAGTATCGAACCTTAGGGATAAACTGACAGAGGACAGTTCAAGGTCATCTGTTTTTTTTCTACACTCTATTGCACGCTCACAACGGATCTTTGGTAAGATGGCAACCTAAAATATAAACGCTAATAAATAATTCATTTTTAAAAAGGGTCATATGACGTTGCTAAAAAGAACATTATTTGCTGTATTTGGTGTAATAAAATGTGTTTATGTGATTTAAGGTTAAAAAAGCACATTATTTTCCACATACTTTACATCAGGGGTCACCAAGTTCGGTCCTGGAGGGCCGGTGTCCCTGCAGAGTTTAGCTCCATCCCTAATTAAACACACCTGAAACAGCTTATCAAGGACTTACTAGCTAAACTTGAAACTTACAGGCAGGTGTGTTGAGGCAAGTTGGAGCTAAACTCTGCAGGACACCGGTCCTCCGGGATCAAGTTTGGTGACCCCTGCTTTACATTATTGTTTCTACTCTATGCTCCATCTTTCTGAAACGCACTGATTTTAATAAAGCTCATCGTTCTGAGAAGCGAGGCGTGCTCTGATTGGCCAGCTATCCAGTTCGTTGTGATTGGCCGAATACCTCAAGCGTGTTACGGAAATGTTACGCCCCTTACCGCATTGTTTGTGATGGCGTGTCCCGGCGCGATGACACAAAAACAATAAAACCCATAATAAACGAGGCATTTTTGCATCCAGTGGGGACATTATTACTGATTATAATGACTTAAACTGTCTTTTTACGAGTCACGTTACATCACGCCGCGTAAACATTACCATGTCTGCGTTTGTGATCGGAGAGATGACAAACTATGGCATCCCGCCGAGGTAATTAATATAACATTGTAACATGCACTCGTCTCACTGATGTCTTGATTTATTTTATCCATTCAATTTAAGACGCAGACGAGGCGTAGACGTCACGCAGACGTCACGTAAATCGCGTGTAGCAGTGAAGTTGTTTAAATAAAAAATTATAAATGTTGTTTATGTTAGTTAAATTAGCCCAAATGTTTACAGCAATGTTTAAAAATTTGTTATTTTGTGTTATAGAGACTCCTAGTCTACATACGTGCTAGAACAAGTTTTTATGTGAAAAAATACTATAGTAATTTATAGTAAATAATATAGTGTTTTTGAACCATACTATAGTAAAGTACTTGAATTAATTTGTTGTGGTAATTCTATAGTTGCTGTGGTAATATAACAACTGTAGTAATATAAAATTACTTAATCCAATACTGTACTAAGTTTTCTATACTATAATGTATATTATACTACACTACAGTTTACTGTAGTAAAAACTGAAGTATACTATGATATTTATTACAGTTTATCAGTTCAGTATAGTTAATACTACATTATGCTGTAGTATTCATTAACAAAGTGTTGTAAATACTGTAATATATACAGTATAATACACTTTACTATAGTATGGTTCAAAATTACTATAGCATTTTTTCATGTGGGTATCTGTGGATATGTGGACAAGAAGCAATGCCATACAGATTTTTTTGTATACATATTTACTATTTGGAATAACAATCTATACATAAAAAAGGTAAAAAAAGCACTTAATTGCTAATTAAACATAATTGAGGATTTGAGAAAACAATAATAGAGAATGAATAGGTACAATAAAGCATGAATACGTTTATGGAATGTGTTGAAAACCCTTGCAGTAGACGCAAACGTCACACAGACGTGATGTTCAGGCAGACGAACAGTAATGTGGCAGACGCAGACGTCACCACGTTCAGTGAGACGAGTTCATGTTACAATGTTATATCAATGACCCTGACGGGACGCCATAATAAACAACAAGCGCTACTCTACACTGCTCAAAACTCGTGTTTGAATCGCCAGCGGCTAATTCTTTAAATATGAAAACATACTTACAGGCTGTGAGTCAGAAGCGTCAGATTGTTCTTCACTTTATAGAAACAGTCTTTGAGCACAGAAGCGTTGTACGCTATTCTCACAGGTTCAGGAAACAGTCCTCCGTATAATTCGCTGCACACACTCTAATATTTGGGTTGAACTGTTCTCTGAACAGTGTTGTAAATATAACTTAACCTCGTTTTTCTAGTTGTGTCCTCTTTTGGAAGCCCAAACAAAGTACTTTCACAACGAAACACAGCGTCTCCAGAACATGGCGCCGGCGGCAGCAACAATACTTCAGCAAGAGTAATAGTTCCGGCTTCTTTCATTGTGTAAACATTTGGGGTGTGTTTTGCATATCTTCCCACTCCGTGACGTAGACATGTGGGGGTGTGTTTAAATGAACCGTTTTAGGGGGGTGTGGACGAGTCTTAACTTTGATAAAGAATGTCTCTTTGGTTTTGAGACTTTAGTCTTTGTATCTTCAGGGATCTTATCTATGTACGAACAGTTTGTAACGCTCTAAAGAGAAAGAAACACTTGAAATCACATCATATGACCCTTTTAAAAAAATCTTTAAAATATGTTTTAATCATTCTGTATATATAATTGTGCTTGTCCTCTACAGTATTAGAGGTAATTATGATATTTTTTTTGTCTCCAACTAAAGTGGATACGTCAAGATCACTGGCAGAACTGAAGCATTTAATGTGGGAAGTGAAATCATCAATTCAATCTCTTACTTATAAACTATCATTTACCGGTGAGTAAACTCTAAATTCAGTTGTGCTCAAATATATGCAGCTTCTAATGCTGTTACTCATCTGAATAACCACTGTTATTTTACCAAGAAAGTTCATCAATAGCTATAAAATCATGCAGAACATGCACCAGGGAGTGCAACGAGAATTACAGCTTTGGTTACCGTATTTGATGATCAAAATAAATATGAAACAGGGGGGGTGGGGCATGGATTGATTTTCAGCACTCATAAATTCATATTTGTGTGGGATTTAAAGTATTTAATGTATCTGAGATAAAAAAATTGTTTGTTCTGTCATTTTACTTGTGTGTGGAAAAACTAGAGAAAATCAGCAGAGCTGGGTAGTAATTGATTGCATGTAATCTGGATTACATAATCCGACTCCAAAATTAAGTAATACTTATATTAAACTACATTTTACTGGGAATCAGACTACAGTTACATTTGTAATGATTCAATTATTACATATTATTCACACAGTAATTATAATTCAATTATTTATAATTTATAGATTTTTCATCTTTGAAATGTTCCTTTCTAAAATTGCCTAACACTGATATACAATCAGAAAGTCTTCCAGTTTTGTGGACATTCACGCAAAGACCAGTCACTGCTCAGGTGGCTTTAATTATTCAACAAATTTAGAGACCACACAGCATTTGACCAATGGATTTATAAAACTCACTTGTGATTTCTCATCTATTCAACGTTGCATCAAGTACTGATGAAAAACACTTTTTTATTTGAATTATCACTCAGTGGGTTATTTAACCGCTTATTAGTTTGTCTTTGGAAGGCTTTTGTCTTTCAAACACATTCAAATGCACAATATTCACATTGTTTCTTATACGTTTCTTAAACGTTTTTGTCAGCTAAACTAATAGTTAAGTATCACATATGCATGTTCACAGTTCTCTGACATTGGATAATGGTCACATGAAATCTAGATAAACAAATACAATTTTAAAAACAATTCTAGTAAGTGTTTTATTTTAATTTATGTTTTTCAAAATGTATTTGCATTCAATTCTTTGCTTTTCATTAAACTCAGGAACCCCTGCTGTCCTTTTAGGAAGCCCAGTTTTGGAAACCTTGATAATGTAATGATGTAAATATTCTCCTATTTAAATCAATGTGATAAACAAGTTACTTCAAAGGTAATCTAAAAGTCTGATTATTTTACCTAAAAGGTGAAATGTAATGGATTACTTTCTAACTAAATGTTTTGTCATGTAATTTGAAATCAGTCACAAACTCAAATTTGTAATCTACCCAGTTCTGGAAATCAGTCGAGTGAAATAACAATTTACAAAACCTTCTCACGGAGAAAACTAGTCCTTTCCAAATAGGGTTTATAGTGGAGGTTCACCAAAATGAAAATGTGTTGATTTCAATTAGTCGGGTCTCTTTTTTATACACTGATGCTTTGATTAAATGTGTTGCAATAATGCATGTCTTCTGTGCTACACCGTAATGCATTAGCTCTCTCTCTCTTACAGACTTGCTCACACCAGGCTGTACTGAATCTGGTTGGATCCTGTTCAGCAACAGTTGTTACCTGTTCTCACAGGATACAATGAACTGGACCAAAGCAAAGGATTACTGCGAAGAGAAGGGTGCAATACTCTTAAAAATAGAAGATGCTTCTGAGAGGGAGTGGGTGAGTAACACACAAACATTTCCTTAAAACCTTCCATTCGGTCTTTCAGTTATAATTGTATCTCCTTCCTAGCAATTTGTTACCAGAATGGCTAAACCAAAAGAATACTGGATTGGTCTCACGGACCAGAACACAGGGCAGTGGAGATGGGCGGATGACACTCCTTACACCATGAATAAAGCGTGAGTTGAACATATAGAGAACTGGACATTTGGTTCCCTTTGTAATACAGTCTGATTAATGAAAATTCACATTCATGACCAAATATAAACAGATCTGACATGACCCAAGTCAGATTGGTTGCATACACTAACATTATACATGAACTATAAATGAACAGTGTAACAGATTTTCAATATCAATTTTCAGAAAGTGGAGCCCCGGGCAGCCGGATGACTGGACTGAACATGGTCTGGGAGAGGAAGGAGAGGACTGTGGGCACATTGCACTAGATGGGCTGCTAAATGATGCCCACTGCTCTTCCAAAATTAAGTATATATGTGAAATGAAAAAAATAGGAGCCGTCTAGTGTGGTCAAAACTTAATGAAATTGTAAAATGAACGTAAATGAAAATGAACATTTTCATATGTATAATTAGAATTGGTTTATGCTCTCATATATTAATACACACAAAGCAGATGGTCTGTTGATATTGGATTTTGCTGATACAATAATGTTTTTGAATAAAAGCAATAAAAAATGATTGTGCCTATACCAATACAATCTATATATTGAGATGTTAAATCATGTTCTTAGTCTTCCTTTCCAGTTACCCAGAGAGAAGCCACATGAGTTTATTCTGATATAAATGCCAGATACTGTTTTTTTTGTGTAACCAAAATACTAATAATGGCTATGGGGAAAAAGCTTTTTATGCATATTGAGGGATTTTTGATCATAAACAAGTCTGAAATACACTGGGCCTCTTATTTTGAAATGTCTATGATTCACTATTTCCAGGTGCTCATCAGACATAAAATATGCCCTCTTACAACCATTTACAACATATTATTATATAAACCGTATGTTTTCACGTTTATTTAAATTAGTCTTTTGAGACATTGACTCAAATATGTCCGACCAATTTCCATATAGAGTTGGGCAGAACCAAAACATATGTGCCAGGGTTGCAGGAGCCTGACGACAATGGTCGGTCACAGATAGGAGTAATTTTTAGAAAGTTTGACCTAAGCCCAATGAGTACGATGAAGTATTTTACATTGGATCCAACCGTATCTAATAAATATTAGATATTTGATATCTAATTTGATATCTAAAAAATAAAAGAAGGAAGCAAAATAATGATCTTATTATTTTTGATATTCTCAGAAAAAAATGATTATTGATCTCAGAAAAGAAGGAAGCAAACCTGTTGCATTTGCTGTCGGAGAGCATCTGACTTGGGGGAGGGGGGTTGTCAGTCTCTCAACAGTTTTAAACTTGCTATCGTACAGCCTCTATTAAAAGGCCCTCATCTTGACCCGACTGTGCATAACAACCAAATGTCCAGTTCTTTATATTGTTGAAAACTCTGTTCTTCTAAAGTGTAGAAAACTCAGAAGAGAAGACCAGGAGACTTCGGATTGGATCGTCAGCAGAATTCTTTATTCTATGACATGTCATTGGTATCTGTGGTCATCGAAATCTCTATCTTAAGTAATTTACAGGGTGTCTTATAGGTATTTTTGGAGGAGGGACTTTTTGGAGGTGGAGACAAACATCAAACAAAGCAAGCACATGAGGGAGGCGTTAGTTTTTGTTGCTAAACTTCCTGTGGTTATAATCTCATCAACATAATCAAATGCATAGACACTAATCCAATCAACCTAAACGAATCCACGTCTGGGCCAGAAAGCCATTTGCAGAACAAAGGTTGAATCTCTCAGTAGTCTGACTCATTGATCTTACCATTATCATAGAGGCAAAAGGCACAGCTGTCTCAAGCTCAAATGGTCAGGAAACGATCTCAAACACCTGAAATGCCTGACAATTTCTTAGTCAGGAAGTGAACATTTAAATAAAAATTGTAATCCCACAATTCCCCGTTTGAGAGTTCTAATAACTCTCACAAAATACAAATTTAGACACTTAAAAGTTAATTCTTGTAACTTGTAATCGTTACAGGCACATTGTACATGTTCTGTGTTGCTTATATGTAATTGCATGCTGTCACAGAAACAAAACATGCAATTAGGGTCCGTGAAGTTCTTACGGGTAATAATCTTTTCTGGTTGGAACTGTCATTTCCTCGTGAGAGGTGGGAGTCATTTGCTGAAAGAAACACTTGATACTGTGGATGCATAGATAGTACGCAAGTAGGAGAAACAACAGCAGAATTGCTATTTCCTTGATCCACAGCCAGGGTTTACCTAACAAGTTTCCGAACCATGAAGAATTATCTTCAGTCATCTGGTGTAATTTTGCTGAAAGATCAAGAGTACGAAAATCTTGATCATGTTGATGGATGACTGAAGTTCCCGTATGTGAGTCTCTGCGTTGTGTATTTTTTTCTTCTTTCTTCTTTCTTTTCTCTTTCTTGTGTGATAGTTGGCTCGGTAATGGGTCTGGTTGTTTTCTAGAGGTTGTGGCTTCATCCGCAGGGTGAGAAGGTGGTGCATATGGATCTCAGGACAGCCATCAAGTGGTATCTGCACAGAGGAAGAAAGAAACAAAAACAAGAGAGACCAACGGCACAGAGCAGTATTTGTTGTAGAGTCTGCAAACATTAGGGTTGTATCCTCTGTTCAAAACATAGTCTGCTATTGTTGTTCCTTCTTTCCCTATTTCTCAATTCCTGCGACACCTAAAGAACAGTGAGGAAAGGATGGACTATTGGATGGGGAAAGGCCTATGAGGAAATCTTCACCGCAGGGTTGGCCCCCGAAGCCTGTTGCTTTCGGTTCTTCCCTGGGCTCCTCACTGGTTCTTGTGTCTGTCCTATCCTATCCCTGCAGGGGGAGGAACAACTTTACAGTGTGACACATGAGTCCAAGTTTTCCTTCCTGACACAATACTGCAGCTGCTGTAATCAACATCACTTGATGTGGTCCGTACCACTTAGGCTCTAATGGCTTGTTTTTGAACGCCTTTATCATGACCCATTGACCTGGGACGATTGTGTGTCCACCTTCTGGTGGAGTCTGCCAACACGACTCAACTCTCTCTTTGGCACTCTGCACTGCCTTTGTGAGGTTTTCACAGTAAGCGATCAGGCATCTGAAGCAATGTGCACATCAGCATTTCTAAGATCAATCACACCTGGCATCTGCATTGGGCGTCCAGTAATAATCTCATGAGGGCTCAGTCCTACTGATCTGTTAGGTGATGCTCTCATACTACACAGTACTGCAGGCAGTGCTTCAACCCATGGTACCCCTTCCTGATGCATTTTGCTTAGCCTGGTTTTGATTGTTCTGTTTGATCTTTCAACCTGTCCTGATGCTTGTGGCCTATAGGGACAGTGAAGGTTCCACTTAATCTTCAACATTCTAGACACTTCCTTGACTACCTGTCCTGTGAAGTGGGTACCTTGATCTGAGTCAATGTAATCTGGTAATCCCCATCTGGGAATGAAATCAGTGACAAGACATTTAGCAGTATGTGCAGCTGTAGCACGCCCTGTTGGATAAGCTTCTACCCATCTTGAGAACTTGTCTATTACTACCAAAACGTCAGTTTTTCCTTTACAAGGGGGCAATGATATGTAATCAATTTGCAGGTGACGAAATGGCCCTGGTGGAGCTGGGGTATTTGCTGCTGGTGTAGTGGCTGCTGGTACATCATTATTTTTCTGACATGTAACACATCTCTTGACTGTTTCAGTGGCTGCGTTTCTGAATTTTGGATTCCACCATTGATTTGAGAACCTGTGATTCATCGTTGCTGGACCACTATGACCCAAACTGTGTATTTGTTGAGCCAAATATGGCAACAGTGATTCGGGAGCAACATACTTTCCCCTTTGGTCCAGCAGCCGGATGAATCCACAGTGGCTCCTTTGTCTAACCATGTCCATGCTTCATATAGAGGAACGCCTTTTATACAGATCAACGATTGATTCAGGAGGTAGAATTATCTTCTGTGCTGTACTACCTGAACACACTTGTACAGTTGCATAGAAACAAGCCTGTTTAGCCGCTACATCAGCAAGAGCATTACCTTAGCTTCCGAGTATTAGTTAGAGAGATGTGCTTTCACTTTGATCACCGTTAATTTCTTTGGGAGTTTCATGGCAAACATTAAATCTTTCACTAATCCAGCATGCTTAATGGGGATCCAGCAGAAGTTAGAAATTTTCTGGTTTGCCAAATGACACCAAAATCATGAATTACCCCAAAAGCATACCTGGAATCTGTGTAGATATTTGCAACCGATCCTGAAGCTAGCGTGCATGCTCTAGTTAAGGCTACTAGTTCTGCAGCTTGAGCTGAAAAATGATCTGGAAGACGACCTGAAGCAACTACTTCAGTGGTGGAAGTTACTGCATATCCTGCTCGTCTGTTACCTTCAATAACTTGAGCTGAACCATCAACAAACAACTCCAATTCTGCGTTCTCTATGGGAGTTTCTGCTATTTCACTTGTCGCTGCATATGTAAGCGTAACACAATCATGAGTCATTTCGCCTTCATCCTCTAACACAAATTCAGTCATTGCAGACATCATACATGAGGATGGGTTCGTGACTGGTGCACGCTGTATAACAATATTCGGGGATGTGAGAGTTGCTAACCAATTTCCCCAACGGGAGGAGGTGACAGAAGTGACTTTTGCTTGATTCATTAGTGCGGACACTGCGTGAGGGCATTTTACGTTTACAGTCTGACCTAACACCATTCCTGATGAAGCCTGAAGCGCTAGATGAACTGCCTGTACTGCTCTGAGGCATGGGCCCATACCTTGGCGACTATGTCAAGTTTACGGAATAGTAATGAATTGGGCGTAAGCTGCCCCCATGATCTTGCATTAGACATGCAGTCATAAAGCCTAAGTGTTCATGGACATAAAGCACAAAGGGTCTATCAGATTGGGCAATTCCTAATGCTGGTGCTTGACATAGTGCTCTCTTCAAATCATTAAAAGCTTTGAGATGAAGTTCTTCCATACAAACAGTATCTGAATCTTTACCATGGCCATTTCAACAAATCATAGAGGCTGAGCAATCGAGGCATAGTCTTCAATCCAAGGTCTACAATAACCTGTTGTTCCTAAAAATGAGCGGAGTGTTTTAATGGTAGTAGGCGGAGGTATGGCTTTTACTGAAGCTCGATCCTGTGTAATGGATCTATTTCCTGCACCAATTGTTTGACCCAGAAATGTGACTTGCTTTTTAGCGATTTGAGCTTTGTGAAAGCTGCATTTGTGTCCTTTTATGCAAATAGTCCAACAATGATGCCAATTCAGTTTGATGTACCTCATGATCTGTTGAGGCAATCAAAATATCATCGACATATTGGATCATAGTGGACTGTTTTACCGGACATTCTGGGTCACACAAATCACGTCTGACAGCCTGATGATATATGGTTGGGGAGTTTTGAAATCCCTGTGGCAATCGTGTCCACTGGTATTTTTCATAGTCAACTGTGAAAGCTAACCATGGCTGGCTGTCAGAGTGCAACGGTACAGAAAAGAATCCATTAGACATATCAATTACTGAAAAAATCTTACAATCTAATGGTAAGCCATAATAAATTGTAGATGGATCTGCCACTACGGGGGTGATTTTATCAATATGTTTATTGGCTACTCTGTAGTCTATTGTCAGTCTCCATGTTCCTTTAGATTTCTTGATGGCCATATGGGTGAATTACATGGACTGTTGGTTTTAACTAGCACTCCTTGTGTCAGCAAATTTTCTACAATAAGTTTGATTCCTGTATAGCTTCCTTATTAATCGGATATTGTTTGGTGACTGGAGGTGGAGTTCCTGTCAATTTAACTGGTTCTACACCTGTCAACAACCCACAATCATCCTTGTCTTTAGCCCAAATTGGATGATTCTGTAAGAAAGCATACTCGGGAGGGTTGCATTATTGGTAGAAATCTGTGCTGAGGAAATTTTATGCTAGTAGATTCTGAGGACATGTCTAAAGTTAGATTTATTTGTCTCAGAAGATCCATGCCTAAAATTGCACCTGTATTTAATGGAGCGCATAGCAATTTTGTAGTCAGAGTTTTGGGCCAAATTGTACCTCTATGGGCGGAGTTTCATACAAAACTGAATCTTCACCTATTACGCCAGTTAAACAAAGTTTGGTTTTCTTGTATGGGATGTTTAAACCTTGTGCCAATTTTGTAGGAATTACTGTAATTTCTGCACCTGTATCAAGCAAAAAATCAATCTCTTTCTCTTTTATGCTACCTTTCACAAAAATTATTTGGTCATTGTGTTGGATTACAGGGGAAAGGTAGCTACTCACAGCCCCAACAATTAGTTTTTTTCCTGGTCTTGTTGTGCTCTTAGAAGAGCCTGAACTAGCTGTCCTAAAGTTTCAGTGGTCACTGGCGGAACTATTTCAGGGTTGTGTGCAGGTTGAAAAGGAGCAGAATTATGCATAGCATTCCTTTTACTATCTTGCAACTTCTTCCTACACTCTTTCTCCCAGTGTCCTAATTTTGCACAGTATTTGCATTTGCTTTCTCTTTTAGACCATCTATTGTCTTGTTTCGTTGTGTTAAAGCGTAGCTGCTGCTACTCTTACTTTTGCCTTGACATCAGCATCTCTTTCCCATGTAGCTAACCTGTCTAGGTTACTTCTGAGAGTTCTGTTAGACCAAGTTAGATCTAAGAATGGTAAAGCTTTTCTGTATTTACAAGGCCATCTGACCAGATACGAACCAGGGTCCCTTGTCATTTAGCACACTTTCAGGGTCATCAACAATTCCACTGTAAATTACAGCTGACTGACAAAATCTCTCAGTATATTCACTCACAGTTTCTTCTTTCCTTTGCACACAGTAATTCTAGACCAATCTATTTTGGGTCCTAAGATATTCTTTAGGATTTTCAAAATACCTTCTCTTAAATCACCCTTACTGGCATTTCGCAGTTCAGAAGTAACAGCAGATTCAAAACTGTTGAATTCAGATTCAGTTAAAATTTGTGACATCAACTGTGTGACTTCTGCCAACGACATGTCATAAAGACGCATTTTACTGATCAATGTTCTTCTAAATTCAGAAAAATGCGTGCGTGCTGACGGTAAACTCTGAGATAGTCTCTCTATATCTTTAGGACATAAAGCTTTGGCAATAGTTTGTATTTGCACAACAGAAGAATTGAGAGGAACACTATCAGTTTCCTCAATTCCGTGAGATCTTCTCTTAGCAACACACACATTGACTGAATTTACAGGCACATCAGTTACTGATTGGAGAGCTACATCTGTTTCAAAAAACGCTTGTAAATCAGGGTAAATGTTATCAGGCTGACTAACTTCCACCTCAGTTTTTGCTGCAGCTTTCTTGAGGTTCAATTTCTTAGTCAAAGTGGATACTCTAGCACGGAGTTCATTGTTCTGTTTCTCTAGCTCTGAGTTATGCTGAGACTGTTGTGTAGCTAATGTTAAACTGAATTCTCTGTGACAACAGATAATGCCTTTCACATTGTTCTTACGAATACTTGCTCCTAGTACCTTTTTACACTCATCTACCGACCAAGTCTTGTCTGGATGAATCTCATATTTCTGCGTTAGTTCTTGTCTAACTTTTTCAGTGACTATTAGGTCCATTTGTTCCCCTAACAGCGTTTTGAATTCACTATCTGACCACAAAGGAGTCGCAAGACCATTCTTTTCTGTGGTTGGAATCAGCCTAGCATTCCTTATAACCATTTTGTAAGTTTCTTCTGTACCACACTTAACAAAAAAAAACAAAAACAAAAAAACTTCTCTGATCAACAGAGGGTACACTTCACACTTAACTTCCCTGCCTACAAGAACAGAGGATAAACCAAACTTATTAGCACGAAAATGCTAACCTTCCCTGCCTGAAACAGAGGATAACCACTTTTTAGCACGTAATGCCAAAACTTCCCTGCCTGAAAGAACAGAGGATAACCAATTATTAAAATTATTAGCACGTAATGCTAACCTTCCCTGCCTGAAACAGAGGATAACCAATTATTAGCACATAATGCCAAAATCTTCCCTGCCTGAAACAGAGGATAACTACTTTTTAGCACGTAATGCCAAAATCTTCCCTGCCTGAAACAGAGGATAACTTTCATCTCTAAAAGAAAAACTTTAGAGGATAACTTAGTTAAACAAACCCTACAGATGTATGTTAACTCTTCTCTGTGACACAGAGGATACAATATTTGTACTGGTCTTAGGTTCTTTTGGATTAGAGACAGCACTCACCACAACCCTTGGTTGAGAAAAATTCAGTCTGGGAATCTTTGTTCAGCTTGAAGTTTCGCTGGATTCCAAAAGATGCAGATCTTTGTTTGAGCTTGAAGTTTTTTCAGGTGAGGAAGCTGGAACTCTATCCGGGTTCACGGCAGCATCTGTTGAAAACTCTGTTCTTCTAAAGTGTAGAAAACTCAGAAGAGAAGACCAGGAGACTTCGGATTGGATCGTCAGCAGAATTCTTTATTCTATGACATGTCATTGGTATCTGTGGTCATCGAAATCTCTATCTTAAGTAATTTACAGGGTGTCTTATAGGTATTTTTGGAGGAGGGACTTTTTGGAGGTGGAGACAAACATCAAACAAAGCAAGCACATGAGGGAGGCGTTAGTTTTTGTTGCTAAACTTCCCGTGGTTATAATCTCATCAACATAATCAAATGCATAGACACTAATCCAATCAACCTAAACGAATCCACGTCTGGGCCAGAAAGCCATTTGCAGAACAAAGGTTGAATCTCTCAGTAGTCTGACTCATTGATCTTACCATTATCATAGAGACAAAAGGCACAGCTGTCTCAAGCTCAAATGGTCAGGAAACGATCTCAAACACCTGAAATGCCTGACAATTTCTTAGTCAGGAAGTGAACATTTAAATAAAATTTGTAATCCCACAATATATTCAACGCTTTATTCATGGTGTAAGGAGTGTCATCCGCCGCATCAAGGGTCATATGATGTGATTTCAAGTGTTTCTTTCTCTTTGGAGCATTACAAACTGTTCGTACATAGATAAGATCCCTGAAGATACAAAGACTAAAGTCTCAAAACCAAAGAGACATTCTTTATCAAAGTTAAGACTCGTCCACGCCCCCTAAAACGGTTCATTTAAACACACCCCCACATGTCTAGATCACGGAGTGGGAAGATATGCAAAACACCCCCCAAATGTTTACACAATGAAAGAAGCCGGAACTATTACTCTTGCTGAAGTATTGTTGCTGCCGCCGGCGCCATGTTCTGGAGACGCTGTGTTTCGTTGTGAAAGGACTTTGTTTGGGCTTCCAAAAGAGGACACAACTAGAAAAACGAGGTTAAGTTATATTTACAACACTGTTCAGAGAACAGTTCAACCCAAATATTAGAGTGTGTGCAGCGCATTTTACGAAGGACTGTTTCCTGAACCTGTGAGAATAGCGTACAACGCTTCTGTGCTCAAAGACTGTTTCTATAAAGTGAAGAACAATCTGACGCTTCTGACTCACAGCCTGTAAGTATGTTTTCATATTTAAAGAATTAGCCGCTGGCGATTCAAACACGAGTTTTGAGCAGTGTAGAGTAGCGCTTGTTGTTTATTATGGCGTCCCGTCAGGGTCATTGATATAACATTGTAACATGAACTCGTCTCACTGAGCACGTGGTGGACGTCTCGTCTGCCACATTACTGTTCGTCTGCCTGAACATCACGTCTGTGTGGACGTTTGCGTCTACTGCAAGGGTTTTCAACACATTCCATAAACGTATTCATGCTTTATTGTACCTATTCATTCTCTATTATTGTTTTCTCAAATCCTCAATTATGTTTAATTAGCAATTAAGTGCTTTTTTACCTTTTTTATGTATAGATTGTTATTCCAAATAGTAAATATTTATACAAAAAAATCTGTATGGCATTGCTTCTTGTCCACATATCCACAGATACCCACATGAAAAAATGCTATAGTAATTTTGAACCATACTATAGTAAAGTGTATTATACTGTATATATTACAGTATTTACAACACGTTGTTAATTAATGCTACAGCATAATGTAGTATTAACTATACTGAACTGATAAACTGTAATAAATATCATAGTATACATCACTTTTTATTACAGTAAACTGTAGTGTAGTATAATATACATTATAGTTGTAGAAAACTTAGTACAGTATTGGATTAAGTAATTTTATATTACTACAGTTGTTATATTACCACAGCAACTATAGAATTACCACAACAAATTAATTCAAGTACTTTACTATAGTATGGTTCAAAAACACTATATTATTTACTATAAATTACTATAGCATTTTTTCACATAAAAACTTGTTCTAGCACGTATGTAGACTAGGAGTCTCTATAACACAAAATAACACATTTTTAAACATTGCTGTAAACATTTGGGCTAATTTAACTAACATAAACAACATTTGTCATTTTTAATTTAAATAACTTCACTGCTACACGTGATTTACGTGACGTCAGCATGACGTCTACGCCTCGTCTGCGTCTTAAATTGAATGGATACAATAAATCAAGACGTCAGTGAGACGAGTGCATGTTACAATGTTATATTAATTACCTCGGAGGGACGCCATAGTTTGTCGTCTCTCCGATCACAAACGCAGACATGGTAAAATTTACGTGGTGTGATGCAACGCAACTCGTAAAAAGACAGTTTAAGTCATTATAATCAGTAATAATGTCCCCACTGGATGCAAAAAAGGCCCAGTTTATTATGGGTTTTATTGTTTTTGTGTCATCGCGCTGGGACACGCCATCACAAACAATGCGGTAAGGGGCGTAACATTTCCGTAACACGCTTGAGGTATTCGGCCAATTACAACGAACTGGATAGCTGGCCAATCAGAGCACGCCTCGCTTCTCAGAACGATGAGCTTTATTAAAATCAGTGCGTTTCAGAAAGATGGAGCATAGAGTAGAAACAGTAATGTAAAGCAGGGGTCATCAAACTTGATCCCGGAGGTGTCCTGCAGAGTTTAGCTCCAACTTGCCTCAACACACCGGCCTGTAAGTTTCAAGTATACCTAGTAAGTCCTTGATTAGCTGCTTCAGGTGTGTTTAATTAGGGATGGAGCTAAACTCTGCAGGGACACCGGCCCTCCAGGACCGAACTTGGTGACTCCTGATGTAAAGTATGTGGAAAATAATGTGCTTTTTTAACCTTAAATCACATAAACACATTTTATTACACCAAATAATGTTCTTTTTAGCAAAGTCATATGACCCTTTTTAAAAATGAATTATTTATTAGCGTTTATATTTTAGGTTGCCGTCTTACCCCAGATCCCTTGTGAGCGTGCAATAGAGTGTAGAAAAAAAAACCCAGATGACCTTGAACTGTCCTCTGTCAGTTTATCCCTAAGGTTCGATACTGCAGAACTCAAACTGTCCATCAAACTCTTCACTTCAGTGTGTGACACATTCTGCTGCCGCTCTGCAGGAGAAAAAAGAGTGAAAGTTTCATCATTTGAGAAATGAAACAGCAACAATCCTTACATTGTTTTATATTTGAGGATTCAAAGCTGAAAAGTACGTCCAGTGCTCACCCAGCTTTTGTATGTTTTCGTCTTGTTTGGATGCGAGTGAACTCAGTGAGGAAACAAGACCGCTCATCAGGGTCTCAATATTAGACAACCTCTTTTCTTGCATTTCTTATGCACAGAGATTGAGAGAGACAAATAATAATAATAACAAGTAAATAGTCATTTTCTGTTTGACTTTGCTGTCAGAAACAAAAACTTGAAGCATACAAATGAGAACAGTTTGTCCATGCTGTGGATTAAAGGTAATAATGTTGTAAATAATGTTTGGGTTTTTATTTTTTTAGCAGGTGAACATGGGAAAATACTAGTGTTCCAACGATTTTGGGCACCACTGTATATACACTGAACAAAATTATAAATGCTACACTTTATATGGACACAAAGGCCTATTTCTCTCAAATATTGTTCACAAATCTGTCAAAATCTGTGTTAGTGAGCACTTCTTTGCCGAGATAATTCATCCACCTCTCAGGCATATCTGTGACTTAAGGTGCGTTCACACCAGACGCGGATGAAGCGTTAAGCGCGAATGATTTCATGGCTCTAGACCAGTGGTTCTCAAACTATTTCAGGAGGAGGCCCCCTTGTGTAGGGTGAATTATTTTGTGGCCCCCCAAAAGAAAACTCATGACGAAAACATCCTCAAACTTTCAATTTTACTTACAAATTTTAGATTGTACCAAAAACAAATGATTTTTTACAATGCTGGAACAACAATTCTGTTTGTAGCCTTATGTCTCATATATTGAATATACAAAATTAGTTAAAGTGTACATTGAATAAAATATAACAAATTGACATAAAAGAGTTTTGACGGTTAACAATAATATTTTCTGATAAGTGCAACAAAAGTATTGAATACTGAACAGTTATTTATGATGTCCATAGTAGATCAATACTGAAAAGTTCATTTACATTTGATTTGTAAAAAAATGCATTAAAATTCTTAAATTTTAATGGAGTAAATTAAGTTTGGTTTGCAATTTGAACAGCAATCTGTTTTTATGCAAGAAACATAAAAAAATGTCTGCTCTACTTAAAAAATAAATAGTTTTTCAAGATAGAATACATATACAATATTATACAAGTTTTACAATATAAAAGAAATCTTGCAATACAGATTTTGCTCCTCCCCGACCATCACTCGGCACATATCCCGATCGCGTGAGGCTTTTTACATTTGGCGATACACAGGGCTGCAATATACGATGCTTGCTGTGCTTTCTCGTCTATTGTCGTGATATGTTAGTCAGTCGTACCTTTTGCTTGACGTATTCTTTCTTTCTCTGAAAAAAAATCTCTACTTTTATTTGCATGCTCCGGATGAATTGTTGTGACATGACGGTTGAGTTTCAGTGCTTCAACGGATAAAATCTTCAAGCAAAGTGTGTACTGTGTTCTGCCATCACTATATTCCATAACGTCATATTTTATGTACGAGTCATCAAATTTAAGAAGTTTATTTTTTTCACGTTGGGCTCTTCTGTATTTACCTTCTCAGCTGAGACACTGCATCCTCTATCTAAAAACTTGTACATTTTAAATAGCATTTATCAGCGTGTTCATGTCGTTGTGTTCACTAGTACGTCAACGGTTTGG
The DNA here is from genome assembly GCA_027564155.1 of Gymnocypris eckloni scoliostomus. Classification (NCBI taxonomy): domain Eukaryota; kingdom Metazoa; phylum Chordata; class Actinopteri; order Cypriniformes; family Cyprinidae; genus Gymnocypris; species Gymnocypris eckloni. The sequence continues at coordinate 48,981,415 of CM050414.1, read as the reverse complement.
TGATGTTTCAGCGTAGTGTGCTGCGCATAATTGATATTATATTTTAAATATTTCTATTTTTTTTAAATACATCATAGTTCAGACAGGAAAATCCTGACTTGCGTAGCTAAAATAATAAATAAAAAAATGTCATATTCTAGAATTTCTTTGCAGCCCCCTAGTGCCATCTGGTGGCCCCCCAGGGGGCCGCGGCCCCCAGTTTGAGAACCACTGCTCTAGACTATCTTTTTGCACTGGTTGCACTGGTGCGCCTAACTTTTTTTCTTAGGCGCACCAGCACAAAAGTTAGGTGCACCCACATTTTCTTATAGGCAATATTGACTAGTAAACGATTAACTAACAATCTGGTCAACATAAAGTTATTTATTTGAAGCACAATTCTGCAAGAAAGGTAACTTACAGAAAAAGTGTTGGTACTGAAAGTGCTTCACTGAGCTGAGAATTAAACTTAAAACATCTCAATATAAATGAAATAAAAATTAAATCAAAATTAAGTGTTTTAAGGGCGTCAAACTGAACATCTCATGGCTCAATATCTTATGGACTATCCTCCATTGCAGTCACATGCCCCTCGGATGGCCAACTCCTGTAGTTTAGTCTTCTTGATTTTTGGCCTCGGCTAAACCTGCTGGCCACACTCTCTCTAGCATCAACATCTTCCAGACTTGACCCTCTACACTGATTCTTATCAGATCTTCCACTGTGTCTGAATGAAGGGATGCTCTAGTGCAGTGCTTCTCAAACCGCCCCCTTATCCCCATCCCACCTCAGACTACCAAATCATTTCACTAAACCTTAAATATATATATATATATATATATATATATGTTTTATAACCAATTCTTACTATGTAGAAATAAGTATACTTAGGCCTTTAGTGTTATGTTAGAATCATTATTATACTCATACCTTTTCTTAATTTAATATTTTAACTTGTTTTAGCTTTATTTTTTGTTTTCATTTAAATGTTTGGTTTTGAAATGTTGTTGTATGCATTTGTCATTTGTATTTAATTTCTTTATCTTCTTAAATGTGTATATTTAATATTTATAGTTTTAACTTTTAATTTTAGTTACTTTTTCTTATTTGTAAATCGCTTTGGATAAAAGCGTCTGCTAAATGACTAAAAGTAAAGAAAAAATAACCTGTTTTGTCTAATTGTCTCTGTGTTCATCCTGTATTTTAATGCAGCCAAATTCTCAATAAAACTGTTTTACTTTATATATTTTACTGATTCTCTTGTCAGTCAACGGGATGAATATGAAATAATGACTGAAACCCTTTAAGAATACATAACCAGATCTCCCTTCCAAGAAGCTAGTCTGCACAAAAATCCTGTCTGATGAAATCAAATAATACACAATAAAAGACCAGACAAAAGCAATTCCTGTGCTCTGATTTTGGCTATATTTGCATGTTGTGCTGTGTGATAAAACTGCATATTTTAGAGTGGCCTTTTTTTAGACAGATTTGTGAACAATATTTGAGAGAAATAGGCCTTTTGTGTACTTAGAAAAAGTCTTAGATCTTTGAGTTCAGCTCATGAAAAATGGGGTAAAACAAAAGTGTTGCATTTATAATTTTGTTCAGTGTATAAATCATCTTGATACTTCAGTGCAAAGAAATGATTAATTCATTTAAATGGTCTTTCGGTCTCTCACAAAATAAAACATCAGGGTTAAGGCAAAGACAGGACACTGACCCTTGGTCATTGGGTTACTTGTTTCAAACGTATTCAAATATGAACTCAAGCTGGACACTAGCTCAACAAACTTCTTTTCTAGGTGAAAAGCAAAAATAATTGTTAACCAAACGTACATTAGTAAAACTGATCTGTGATGATGATGATGAAATTCTCACCTGTCATCTGAAAATCTGATTTGACTGAGGCTAGATCAGACGTATGGCTGTTCATCCAGCTCTCCTGCATTGAGAACTTTCGTTCTTGATGTGAATCTTTGAACCAAAGAAAACACATTATAGTTACTGGTTAGTATTGAATAGTTAATTGAGCAGTGTTTAGACTATTTTATAACATGAAAGGTTATAATAAAATGTTTAATTCACTCACAGATGACAAAAGTCATGACCATGAAAATAATCATGCAGACTGATCCTAGAAGCACAAGAATGCCAATTTGTCTGCTGCAGGGACGACCTGCAGAAAACAAAAACATACCCTTGATTCATTTATACTCCTATCTTTTATCATGTGTGGGATTACACATTTTATTTAAATGTTTAATTTAGATTCTTATTATTCACTTCCTGACTAAGATTGTCAAGCAATTCAGGTGCTTGAGATTGCTTCCTGACCATTGAGCTTGAGATACAGCTGTGCCTTTGTCTCTATGATAATGTTAAGTTAAATGAGTCAGATCACTGAGACTCTCAACTTTTGTTCTGCAAATGGCTTTCGGAGCCCCTGGCCCAGACGTTGAATCGTTAGGTTGATTGGATTAGTGTCTATGCATTTGAATAACTATTATGTTGATGAGATTAGAGCCACGGAAAGTTTTCCACCTCCAAAAGTCCCTCCTCCAAAAATGCCTATAAGATACCTTGTAAAGTTACTTGAGATTGAGATTTCGATGACTACAGCTACCAACAGCTTGTGTTCTCAATAAAGAATCCTGCTGAAGATACAACCCGAAGTCTCCTGGTCTTCTCTTCTGAGTTTCTACACTTTAGAAGAACAAGTTCACAACAGATGGTGCCGTGACCGGATAGAGTTCCAGCTTCCTCACCTGAATCAGAGCTCAAACAAAGTTCTGCATCAGACTGCATCTTTTGGAATCCAGCGAAACTTCAAGCTGAACAAAGATTTCCCAGACTGAATTTTCTCTCAACCAAGGGTTGTGGTGAGTGCTGTCTCTAATCCAAAAGAACCTAAGACCAGTACAAATGTTGTATCCTCTGTGCCGTCAGAGAAGAGTTAAAATACATCTGTAGGGTTTGTTTAACTAAGTTATCCTCTAAAGTTTTCTTTTAGAGATGAAAGTTATCCTCTGTTTCAGGCAGGGAAGGTTAGCATCACGTGCTAAAATTTGGTTTATCCTCTTTTCACAGAGAAGGTTAGCATTTCGTGCTAATAATTTTGGTTTAACCTCTGTTCTTGTAGGCAGGGAAGTTAAGTGTGAAGTGTTGGTAATTTGGAAAGTTAACAATAGTTAAGCTTTGTTAACAAGTGTACCCTCTGTTGATCAGAGAAGTTTTTTTTTGTGTGTGTTTGTTTGTGTGGTACAGAAGAAACTTACAAAATGGTTAGAAGGAATGATAGGCTGATTCCAACCACAGAAAAGATTGGTCTTGCGACTCCTTTGTGGTTAGATAGTGAATTCAAAACGATGTTAGGGGAAAAAATGACCCTAATAGTCACTGAAAAAGTTAGACAAGTACTAACGCAGAAATATGAGATTCATCCAGACAAGACTTGGTCAGTAGATGAGTGTAAAAAGGTACTAGGAGCAAGTATTCATAAGAACAATGTGAAAGGCATTATCTGTTGTCACAGAGAATTGAGTTTAGCACTAGCTACACAACAGTCTCAGTGTAACTCAGAGCTAGAGAAACAGAACAATGAACTCCGTGCTAGAGTATCCACTTTGACTAAGAAATTGAACCTCAAGAAAGCTGCAGCAAAAACTGATGTGGAAGTTAGTCAGCCTGATAACATTTACCCTGATTTACAAGCGTTCTTTGAAACAGATGTAGCTCTCCAATCAGTAACTGATGTGCCTGTAAATTCAGTCAATGTGTGTGGTGCTAGGAGAAGATCTCAGGGAATTGAGGAAACTGATAGTGTTCCTCTCAATTCTTCTGTTGTGCAAATACAAACTGTTGCCAAAGCTTTATGTCCTAAAGATATAGAGAGACTATCTCAGAGTTTACCATCAGCACGCACACATTTTTCTGAATTTAGAAGAACATTGATCAGTAAAATGCGTCTTTATGACATGTCGTTGGCAGAAGTCACGCAGCTGATGTCACAAATTCTAACTGAATCTGAATTCAACAGTTTTGAATCTGCTGTTACTTCTGAACTGCGAAATGCCAGTAAGGGTGATTTAAGAGAAGGTATTTTGAAAATCCTAAAGAATATCTTAGGACCCAAAATAGATTGGTCTAGAATTACTACCTGTGTGCAAAGGAAAGAAGAAACTGTGAGTGAATATACTGAGAGATTTTGTCAGTCAGCTGTAATTTACAGTGGAATTGTTGATGACCCTGAAAGTGTGCTAGATGACAAGGGACCCTGGTTCGTATCTGGTCAGATGGCCTTGTAGCCGAATACAGAAAAGCTTTACCATTCTTAGATCTAACTTGGTCTAACAGAACTCTCAGAAGTAACCTAGACAGGTTAGCTACATGGGAAAGAGATGCTGATGTCAAGGCAAAAGTAAGAGTAGCAGCAGCTACGTTTAACACAACGAAACAAGACAATAGATGGTCTAAAAGAGAAAGCAAATGCAAATACTGTGCAAAATTAGGACATTGGGAGAAAGAGTGTAGGAAGAAGTTGCAAGATAGTAAAAGAAATGCTATGCATAATTCTGCTCCTTCTCAGCCTGCACACAACCCTGAAGTAGTTCCGCCAGTGACCACTGAAACTGTAGGACAGCTAGTTCAGGCTCTTCTAAGAGCACAACAAGACCAGGAAAAAACTAATTGTTGGGGCTGTGGTAGCTACCTTTCCCCTGTAATCCAACACAATGACCAAATAATTTTTGTGAAAGGTAGCATAAAAGAAAGAGATTGATTTTTGCTTGATACAGGTGCAGAAATTACAGTAATTCCTACAAAATTGGCACAAGGTTTAAACATCCCATACAAGAAAACCAAACTTTGTTTAACTGGTGTAATAGGTGAAGATTCTGTTTTGTATGAAACTCCGCCCATAGAGGTACAATTTGGCCCAAAAACTCTGACTACAAAATTGCTATGCGCTCCATTAAATACAGGTGCAATTTTAGGCATGGATCTTCTGAGACAAATAAATCTAACTTTAGACATGTCCTCAGAATCTACTAGCATAAAAATTTCCTCAGCACAGATTTCTACCAATAATGCAACCCCTCCCAGTATGCTTTCTTACAGAATCATCCAATTTGGGCTAAAGACAAGGATGATTGTGGGTTGTTGACAGGTGTAGAACCAGTTAAATTGACAGGAACTCCACCTCCGGTCACCAAACAATATCCGATTAATAAGGAAGCTATACAGGAATCAAACTTATTGTAGAAAATTTGCTGACACAAGGAGTGCTAGTTAAAACCAACAGTCCATGTAATTCACCCATATGGCCCATCAAGAAATCTAATGGGACATGGAGACTTACAATAGACTACAGAGTAGCCAATAAACATATTGATAAAATCACCCCCCTAGTGGCAGATCCATCTACAATTTGTAATGGCTTACCATTAGATTGTAAGATTTTTTCAGTAATTGATATGTCTAATGGATTCTTTTCTGTACCGTTGCACTCTGACAGCCAGCCATGGTTAGCTTTCACAGTTGACTATGAACAATACCAGTGGACACGATTGCCACAGGGATTTCAAAACTCCCCAACCATATATCATCAGGCTGTCAGACGTGATTTGTGTGACCCAGAATGTCCGGTAAAACAGTCCACTATGATCCAATATGTCGATGATATTTTGATTGCCTCAACAGATCATGAGGTACATCAAACTGAATTGGCATCATTGTTGGACTATTTGCATAAAAAAGGACACAAATGCAGCTTTCACAAAGCTCAAATCGCTAAAAAGCAAGTCACATTTCTGGGTCAAACAATTGGTGCAGGAAATAGATCCATTACACAGGATCGGCGGCTTCAGTCAAAGCCATACCTCCGCCTAATACCATTAAAACACTCCGCTCATTTTTAGGAACAACAGGTTATTGTAGACCTTGGATTGAAGACTATGCCTCGATTGCTCAGCCTCTCTATGATTTGTTGAAAGGCCATGGTAAAGATTCAGATACTGTTTGTATGGAAGAACTTCATCTCAAAGCTTTTAATGATTTGAAGAGAGCACTATGTCAAGCACCAGCATTAGGAATTGCCCAATCTGATAGACCCTTTGTGCTTTATGTCCATGAACACTTAGGCTTTATGACTGCATGTCTAATGCAAGATCATGGGGGCAGCTTACGCCCAATTCATTACTATTCCGGTAAACTTGACATAGTCGCTCAAGGTATGGGCCCATGCCTCAGAGCAGTACAGGCAGTTCATCTAGCGCTTCAGGCTTCATCAGGAATGGTGTTAGGTCAGACTGTAAACGTAAAATGCCCTCACGCAGTGTCCGCACTAATGAATCAAGCAAAAGTCACTTCTGTCACCTCCTCCCGTTGGGGAAATTGGTTAGCAACTCTCACAGCCCCGAATATTGTTATACAGCGTGCACCAGTCACGAACCCATCCTCATGTATGATGTCTGCAATGACTGAATTTGTGTTAGAGGATGAAGGCGAAATGACTCATGATTGTGTTACGCTTACATATGCAGCGACAAGTGAAATAGCAGAAACTCCCATAGAACGCAGAATTGGAGTTGTTTGTTGATGGTTCAGCTCAAGTTATTGAAGGTAACAGACGAGCAGGATATGCAGTAACTTCCACCACTGAAGTAGTTGCTTCAGGTCGTCTTTCAGATCATTTTTCAGCTCAAGCTGCAGAACTAGTAGCCTTAACTAGAGCATGCACGCTAGCTTCAGGATCGGTTGCAAATATCTACACAGATTCCAGGTATGCTTTTGGGGTAATTCATGATTTTGGTGTCATTTGGCAAACCAGAAAATTTCTAACTTCTGCTGGATCCCCCATTAAGCATGCTGGATTAGTGAAAGATTTAATGTTTGCCATGAAACTCCCAAAGAAATTAGCGGTGATCAAAGTGAAAGCACATCTCACAACTAATACTACGGAAGCTAAAGGTAATGCTCTTGCTGATGTAGCGGCTAAACAGGCTTGTTTCTATGCAACTGTACAAGTGTGTTCAGGTAGTACAGCACAGAAGACAATTCTACCTCCTGAATCAATCGTTGATCTGTATAAAGACGTTCCTCTATATGAAGCATGGACATGGTTAGACAAAGGAGCCACTGTGGATTCATCCGGCTGCTGGACCAAAGGGGGAAAGTATGTTGCTCCCGAATCACTGTTGCCATATTTGGCTCAACAAATACACAATTTGGGTCATAGTGGTCCAGCAACGATGAATCACAGGTTCTCAAATCAATGGTGGAATCCAAAATTCAGAAACATAGCCACTGAAACAGTCAAGAGATGTGTTACATGTCAGAAAAATAATGATGTACCAGCAGCCACTACACCAGCAGCACATACCCCAGCTCCACCAGGGCCATTTCGTCACCTGCAAGTTGATTACATATCGTTGCCCCTTGTAAAGGAAAAACTGACGTTTTGGTAGTAATAGACAAGTTCTCAAGATGGGTAGAAGCTTATCCAACAGGGGCGTGCAGCTGCACATACTGCTAAATGTCTTGTCACTGATTTCATTCCCAGATGGGGATTACCAGATTGCATTGACTCAGATCAAGGTACCCACTTCACAGAACAGGTAGTCAAGGAAGTGTCTAGAATGTTGAAGATTAAGTGGAACCTTCACTGTCCCTATAGGCTACAAGCATCAGGACAGGTTGAACGATCGAACAGAACAATCAAAACCAGGCTAAGCAAAATGCATCAGGAAGGAGTACCATGGGTTGAAGCACTGCCCGCAGTACTTTGTAGTATGAGAGCATCACCTAACAGATCAGTAGGACTGAGCCCTCATGAGATTATTACTGGACGCCCAATGCAGATGCCAGGTGTGATTGATCTTAGAAATGCTGATGTGCACATTGCTTCAGATGCCCTGATCGCTTGCCGTGAAAACCTCACAAAGGCAGTGCAGAGTGCCAAAGAGAGAGTTGAGTCGTGTTGGCAGACTCCACAATCATCCCAGGTCAATGGGTCATGATAAAGTCGTTCAAAAACAAGCCATTAGAGCCTAAGGTAGTGCGGACATCAAGTGATGTTGATTACAGCAGCTGCAGTATTGTGTCAGGAAGGAAAACTTGGACTCATGTGTCACACTGTAAAGTTGTTCCTCCCCTGCAGGGATAGGATAGGGACAGACACAAGAACCAGTGAGGAGCCCAGGGAAAGGCTTTGGGGCCAACCCAGCGGTGAAGATTTCCTCATAGGCCTTTCCCCATCCAATAATCCATCCTTTCCTCACTGTTCTTTAGGTGTCGCAGGAATTGAGAAATAGGGAAAGAAGGAACAACCATAGCAGACTATATTTGAACAGAGGATACAACCCTAATGTTTGCAGACTCTACAACAAATACTGCTCTATGCCGTTGTTCTCTCTTGTTTTTGTTTCTTTCTTCCTCTGTGCAGATACCACTTGATGGCTGTCCTGAGATCCATATGCAACGCCCTTCTCACCTGCGGATGAAGCCACAACCTCTAGACCCATTGCCGAGCCAACTATCACACAATAGTGCACATTAAGTGGAACTTAATGATGTTTCCATTGGATTGCATCAGTGAACTTAACCTTAGGAACATTGGGTGATTTCCAGAGTATGACAGGTCTTGCTCTCTTTCCTTAACCTCTCCCTGTCTGGCTAGTATTTGCTCTGAACTACGTCTGGAACTTTGTATTAGCACTTCCTCTGTCTGTTTTGCCTCTTTATAATGTATTGCTTATTGTGTTCCTCAATTGTAAGTCGCTTTAGATAAAAGCGTCTGCTAAATGGATCAATTTAAATGTAAATATAAAAAATAAAACTGCATTATAAATCCTTTTTATTCTTTTTTTTCACAAAAATCTTAATATTTCATTGAAAAAAAAAACAATTGAAGATATGGGAAAATCTCTTTATGAAATAAAGATTTTTCTCAAATACACGTTGGACAAAATTATTGGTACCCCTAGAAATTATTATGAGTAAAATATTTCTGAAGTATATTACCATTTATATTTAAAATTGAGCACTCCAGGGTGATTCTGAACATTAAATTATCCAGCCATATATTCCTGTTTCACAGAAATATACATGAGGGAAAACAGGCCCAAAGAAAAGGCCATTCCCTTAATCATCCATCACAATGAGAAAACACAAATAATATATTTCTGATGTGCAGCAAAAGATAATTGAGCTTCACAAATTAGTGAAGTGTCTTTAAGTAAAGAGCTAGAGCAGTGAAAATTCCCATTTCCACCATCAGGGCAATAATTTCCAATCAACAGAAAATGTTATGAAACTGCCTGGAAGAGGACGTGTGTCTATATCTTCCTAATGCACGGTGAGAAGGAGAGTTTGAGTGGCTAGACTCTCCAAGGACCACAGCTGGAGAATTGCAGAAAATTGTTGAGATTCGGGGTCAGAAAACCTTAAAAAATAAAATAAAATAAAACAGCACCTACATCACCACATGTTGTTTGTGAGGCTTTCAAGAAAAGAAAAATCAAGAAAAGAAAATGCTCTCATCCAAAACCAACCTCCAGCATATTCAGTTATCAGACACGACTGGAACCTCAAATGGGACTGGCTTCTATGTTCAGATGAAACAAAAAAATGAGCTTTTAGCAGCAAACACTCAAGATGGGTTTGGTGAACACAGGCAGTGGCGTGCACAGGCTTCTGGACAGGGGCAATTGTTACAAGGCTGTCGTGGACCATGGGGTGTGGGTTTGGTCCCTCGGCTAGATGGCAAAAATATCAAAACTGTTTTTGTTTTTTTTATATCACGATTCTATCACGATTCTTTGTCTATTTTGCAAGTTGTTTGAGCATTACAGCCAAACTTATTTCCCTATTATAAAGATAAAGCCTTACAAAGGTAACAAAATATAAACAAAAAGTATGGCAAATATTTAGGCCAAAGAGGATGAAGATAAAAATCTGTCATTATTTTATCTTTGTTATTAAAAAATGAGAACAAAGATACACATTACAAATACACATAATATACAAATAACATAAACAGTGTTTTATTTTCAGATAGTCAAGAAATTGAATGAACAAATATTAAAATAAAACACTATATAGATTGATTCCTATTAAAGCAACTGTTTAAAAATGTTTCAGTCAAGTGTAGTGAGTGATTTTTCTCTTTGTGTTTGGTGTTTTATTAACATTAAAGGAATAATTCACCCAAAATGTAAATAGTGTTTATTTTTATGCCATCATTTACTCACTCAAGAGTTGTTTTAAACCTGAATGAGTTTCATAACTATTTTGAAGGTGGAAAACCAAACAGTTGCTGGTCAACAGGGACTTACATTTTATCCTCTGTTAAAGTCAATGTGGACCAGCAAATGTTTGGTTACCCAGATTCTTCAAAAAAGGAGACACTTCTTTTGTGTTCAGCACAAGAAAGAAATTAAAGGCAGGGTAAGCAATGTTGATATTTGAAATCACCAAAACAATCACGCCCCTACTCCAAAAGGGTCTCGTCCCTATTTTGATGGATCCGTCCCACACATACATAGCCTACGCAACCCAGGCAATGATTAGTTCTGTGAAACATAAAGAGCTTTCTCACCGAAATTACCTGGAAAATTATGTCCCATGAGCTTTATCGCTGGGTGTTATGTGCTCAGAAAGGTGCTTGTCAGAACAGCAACACAGATGAACGTTTAACCAGTAAGGTTTAAAGCAGATAATGCTGTTGTGATTGTGAATAAGTGCAGTGTCCCGAGTAAGTTAACTCTATATGAGTTAAGCTGATGTGAAACTACAAACTTTTGTGGCGCGTCTACATGGCGATGCGTGGTAGTGATAGCCATGAATGAAGCTTGAAACCTTTGCAAATGTATTTATTTTTATTAAAGAGTGAGTATTGCTTATCAAACTGAAACCACAGTCAGTTAATATTTAATAAAAACTGATTAAAACACTTTATAGGCACTTCGTTTAATGGTCTTTATACAGACATTAAAAATCATTCATAAAAATATAACATTAATTAGTTTTCAGCAAACTCATCCAGATTCTTGTTCTGCATCTTCCCAAGTAACATTGAGGTGATTTTCATGTTTTACTGTATCATATTTTAATAATTGCATGCAAATTCGGACATGCTATTTACTTCCTCACTATATCACATATTTTAAAAATTAATATAAAAGGTAAAATCAATTCGTTTTCTGTAAACTCATCCAGATTCTTGTTCTGCATCTTCCCAAGTACCATTGAGGTGATTTTCATGTTTTACTGTATCATATTTTAATAATTACATACCAAATGCAGTTTGAGTCGCTATATAGACATTTATTCATAAAAAGAATAAATCATATAATTTTCTGCAAACTCCATCAGAATCTTGTTCTGCATCTCCCCAAACACTGAATAATGAACAAAAATAAACTTTGCAAACAAAATGACCTATTAACAAAGAATGAATGAATGTTAAAATGGCCCTGGGACTAAATACTGGTTTCAATACAGACATTTAGTATCAATATTCTTTGCACCTAATGTAAAATAGATGAAAGTAAATACAGGTGAAATATGAAAAGGTTAAATATATGCCGTTTTCATTAACTCAAGAATTATCAAACAAAATTTTTTATACAAAAAGTCCCCAAGGAAGGTCAAGACACCGTCAATTCAATAAACACTCAAAACACAAGACTAGTTTAATTTATTTACTGTCCACTTATATCCAGTTCAACTTTGTCTCAACCATAACACACTGGAGAAACTTTCATAATGCACAAAACTAATGTGTGTACCAGAAAGAAACCATTTACACAGAATTCTGGAATTCATCCACCAGTGAAGGACAATTTACCTTAAAGATATGGATCCAATAAACTGGTTTTTAAATTCATCCAAGAGCAAAAATACAAGTTACCCATTGTTTTTTTAGCCCCTGTGCATTGCTAACAGTTTACTTCTATTGCAAGTGCTTTACTGGAAACATAATAGTTTTAAAAAATGAGATCTAAATCACTAATTTATAACTGAATTAAGAATTTAAATCAAATATAATTATATTAAAAAAAAAATACAGCACACAAAAATCCAAATCAAAGTTTTATTGGAAGAAAAAGGCCTGCTCAATATCTATAACACTGAGTATGCATTGTTGTTCAACAAAGGACATGTTAACTTGGGTGCACTACTGTAATACATAGGAGCGAACAGGAGAAGGCAGTGAGGGCAGCTTCTGGAATGAATGCAAAAGAAAATGCTGAGACAACGTAAAAATAACAGTCATTTTTAAAACCAATCCCAAACGTTGATGTCAAATTGAAACATTAGCATATTGCCCATAACTGCAGATCTGGGAAAACTTGGATTTCCACATTGGTCTGAATTAAAATTCATGCTTTGGCGTTAAAAGCTAAAAACACTGCTTTAAATGAAATCGACCAATCACAGATTAACATCATGCAAAGGAGGGTTTGGAAAAATTAATCGTTGAACAAATCGTTTGAGTCATTGAGAAAATGAGGTAAAAATAAATGCATATTATAATAAAATTAATGTTTTTGACCTTGTCTGTATGTCAGCCTGTTGTTAGGGTCTCCCAAAATATGAATTTCAAAACCCATAATAGCACTTGAAAACAGAACTGAAATACAGACTCACCAGTTGTTTCTGGTTTTCAGAAACGCCTTGCACACGGAAGTTGTCGTGGTGCCTGCGCCTCCACCATACTGGTTGGGTGGTAGGAGGACCACCTGTTAAAGCGTCAAAGAAACACCTCAATATACCTCAAAATATGTTCACCAAAGCACCACAATGATTTGATTGTTTATCATTGCATAAATTCAATCAATCAGCCAGATGACTCCTCCAGGTGGGCGTGCACCAAGGTTCAGGCCAATTGCCAGTGAAGCCTCCCATCTCGTCGTGGTTCAAAAGTGGCTTTCATCTAAAATATTCTCTCTGATCCGTGGTAATAATATCACTTTGTTTATTTAAATGGGGAGGCATCTCAATTATCACCAGTAAAGTATGGAGTACCACAAGGATCTGTCCTAGGTCCTCACTATTTTCATTATAGATGTTGCCCATTATTAGAAAATACGGGATACATTTCCATTGTTATGCTGATGACACTCAACTATATATCTCAACAAGACCAGATGAAACTTCTAAACTATCTAAGCTAACAGTGTGTTAAAAATATAAAAGATTGGATGACCAATCATTTTCTCCTATTAAATTCAGATAAGACAGAATATTACTTATTGGACCTAAAAACAGTACACAGAATATCTTGGATCAATTTTAACTAAACGGATGTACTGTTACTTCCTCATAGGCATAATCTGGGTGTTATATTAGACAGCAACCTATCTTTTGAAAATCATATTTAATGTTACAAAAACAGGATTTTTCAACTTAGAAACATTGCTTCTACGGAACATGTTAAGTGTTTCTGATGCAGATAAGTTAGTTCATGCATTCATGACCTCTAGACTGGACTATTGTAATGCACTGCTAGGTGCTTGTCCTGCATCTTCAATAAACAAGCTACAGATAGTACAAATGCTGCGGCAAGTCCTTGGTCAAGAAAATATGATCATATTACTCCAATTTTACAGTCTCTGCACTGGCTACCTATTAAGTTTCGTATCAGTTACAAAATATTATTACTTGCCTGTAAGGCCCAAAATGATTTAGCTCCTGCATACCTTTAATCTTCTATCACTACAATCCAACCCGCTCCTTAGGTCACAAAACTCTGGACTCTTGGTAGTACCTAGGATAGCAAAGTCCACTAAAGGAGGTAGAACTTTTCAAACTTGGCTCCCAAACTCTGGAATAGCCTTCCTGATAACGTTCAGGGTTCAGACACACTCTCTCTGTTTAAATCTAGATTAAAGACGCATCTCTTTAGCCAAGCATTCATATAATGCATCTCACAATCTTGTACTGCCAGTCTATCTGAACAAATGCACATTATTATGCTTTAGCTTGGGTTATACTGATAATTTCATCCAGGGTTATTCCTGGATGGAACAACTATATGCTAATTGTCTTTATTGTTTCTATGTTTCTGACATTAACATCCCGTGGTAGCTAGGAATTACACAAGCTTCAGTCTGGATCCAACCCTTAAACGATCTGAGATAACGGAACACCTGAGAAGAGATGATAACCCCTCGGAGGACCTCAGAGGAAGCCAACCATCAGCGATTATACTGACTTAACCAAATTTTGCCATAAATGGTGGATCAGCACCTGAGACAACCTCTACAGCCGTGAGCGTCAGCGGAGTCTAGGACACAGATGAGCCCCAGAGACAGATCTCCAGTGAGGAACTGTCACCTAGACATCCATCGGGCAAAGACCACTGGAACCAGTGGACCACTTACTATGACTTTGAAGCAGTTGGAACAAACTACTGGTTCGTCTGGCCAGAAACTGGCCCCGACTGAGCCTGGTTTCTCCCAAGGTTTTTCTCCATTCTTGATTGCACAGATTTTATTTAAACTGAACTGAGCTGGACAATGCCACTACTAAATTCAATAATGAAATGCATTAGCTGAAAATTGAGTGTTAAATCCTGTCATTTTACATTATTGACACAATTGTCCTATTTGATATTGTGCAGTGCTTTGTTACAATTTGTATTGTTAAAAGCGCTATATAAATAAAGTGACTTGACTTGACTTAATAAGCTTGCGTAAAATGTATTGAATTATGTCACTAAGATTATTAGTCCGTGGCAGTCTGCCTCAAACTTCCTTCAGCATATGCATGAAGAATACATCTGTTTCATGTATCCAAATTAAAGCCAGTTTTTCATTCTACCATTAATCCGCCTGTTCCCTCAACCCCATCTCATAGATGGGAACTAGCTTATTCAGAAAAACGTATTCTTGATTCGTGGCGGAGGGGCTTTCAGTACTTAATGGACAGGTTACGGTCCGGAGGAGAAGTTGGGTGCCTGCTAGAGACATACTGGATCACTGTTGTGACTGTTGTGATTGGTTATGCGATGCTGTACAAAGTGTCTGTCTCTGGCTCAGCGCCAGCCAGCGACCGCAATTTGAATTTAGCAGGTAATGATATGACGTACTGAAAGTTCTAATCACGTGTGTGTGATTGTATTAAATAGAAAATATTATTCTGCTATTTTTGTCTTGGAAGCTACATTCAAAAAACCACTTGGCTCAAAATCTGAGCACGTGCCCTCACTTTGGATGGACATGAAGCTCTCTGTGTGTGTGTGTGTGTGTGTGTGTGTGTGTGTGTGTGTGTGTGTGTGTGTGTGTGTGTGTGTGTGTGTGTGTGTAAAACAGAATAGATAGTTATCACTCTGAATATATAAATGTAAATTGTGAATACAAGTTATAACTCTGAATATAAGCATTATTCGAAATGTATAGTTATAGTTGTGAATATATACGTTAATTGCAAATATATAAGTGTAAATCCAAATTTGTTGTTGAAGCGGAATATGAAAAGGTAAATCCAAATATGTAATTATAACTCTGGATATATAAATGTAATGCAAGTATATAGTTATAACTCTTCAAATGCAGATGCTGATGCAAATCAGAATGCATAAATATAAAATCACAATATACAGTTATTCAGAATATAGAAATGTAAACCTAATTATATAATTATAATTCTAAATATGTAAATGTAAATTGTCAATATTTAAAAGTGAATCTGAATATTTAAATGAAAATCTTAAAAACAAGCATAAATCTCAATATCTAGATGCAAATATTAATATATAGTTACATTATAAGTATAAATATATTAATATTTATTTACTGTGAATATAAAAATGTAAATGTGAAAACATATATTTTAAATCTGAATCAGTAACGATCTCTTGATCTACTCTCCCTTGTTTGATTTGAATAACTCATTAGTTACATGTAAACATTATTGCAATATGTGATCTGGGATGGATTGCAGAGTCATGGTTGATCTTACACACCGTTACAGTTACAGATAAACTCATTCATTTACTGGCACTCTCCCATTTCCATGTGTGAACGTGATCTTTCTAGCTTTTACAGTCTGAAAGATAAAGCTGAAATTGTTAAATAACAACAGAAGATAACAAACTCTGTCATTGTGAGGACTTTAATATGCATGGCTTCATAATGCCAGTTTTCACACTAAAGTTCAATAAAAGTTGTCATAACCTGGTAAGTTAATCATGGAGAAGAAACATCTTGAACCAGACACAAAGCGGTTGTACTGCCAGTTGTGCTGGTCTTAGTGCGGTTTGGGCACTAGTTGGCTGGTCACTGACCAAAACCAGCAAACTAGTTGAAGAAAAAACATGGTAGTACCATGGTACTTTCTGTAAGTGATGAGGAACATAGTTAAAAGGTCTGTGTCTTACCTCCCGCTCCTGTAGCACAGGTCAGGAACCTCAGATGTTCCCCAGGCCCACAGCGCCCGATCAGCCAAGTGAACTCAATCTGCCTCCATGTGGGTCTGCCGGCTTCCTCTTCCACCGCCATGCTTAGAGATTCAATGGCGTGAAAGCAAACTGAGATTACCAGAGTAAGTGTTGTTTGTGGTGTAATGATTGTTCAGGTGCTGTAATGATTAGCTGGGAGTGGGGCGGGAATGTGCGCAACATACAAGCTTATGTTGTTGCTGTTTACTGCTTGAGGACAACAGCAGAGTTATGGTTAAACTGAAAATAAAATTGAAAATAAACTAAAAATAATACAACTCTAAATTGACAAAAAATTATACAAAAATGATTTACAAAAAACACAAAATGAATAAAACTAACTTGAAAATCTCAAAATAAGAACAAATTCACTATATAATGATTTTTTTATTAAAATAATTCACTAAATACTGTCTTACTATAAACCAAATTATAAGCTAGATTCTCTGTGGTCCTTAAAAATCCCATGATCCCTAAAAGAGTAGGGTGTAACCCGGTGTCCTAAATTAGCCCATTGGCCTCTGACCCTCACGGCCTCCTAACAATCCCCCTTATTCATCAGGTCTCATCTCCACCAAAAAAGGGGGCGTTCTAACTCAATATGGCTGCATCACATCATCCAGGTGAATGCTGCACACTAGTGGTGGATGAAGAGATTCCCTTTCCATGTAAAGCGCTTTGAGTGCCCAGAAAAGAGCAATGCAAATGTAATGAATAAATTACTATGCTTCCGTTGATATTGTTTATTGCATTTTGAGGTTTTACATAATGCATTTTCCCAACTAAAACTATTACATTAACTGAAATAAAGTAAATGTTAACTGTAAACATTTCTCAAAAAAAGTACTAAAAGGAATAAAACTAAAATAAAAGATATGTTGTTCTTTGTTTGTATTGTGTATGTAAAAAAAAAACAATAAAGCTGAAAAATTAAAACAAATGTACATATATTACTATATAAATGATACTAATATATATATTTTTTTGTTTTCCCACATTGATTTTATCAGGAACTGGTGAAAATGGTAAGAATAGTTTCTGCTGAATGTATATTTAGGTTTTTGGTGGTAAAAACCCAATTTCTTGACCACTAATATAAATGCATGGGAGCCATCATAGTGTCACACCATTGGACTGTTTTGTGGTGTTTTCATTCCTCATGTGTTCAGTGTGAGCTTCTGTCTCCCCTTTGATTTCATCATTGGATTCACCTGTGACTGAGCCTGGTTTCTCCCAAGGTTTTTTTCTCCATTCTGTCACCGATGGAGTTTTGGTTTCCCCTTCATGGGAACGTCGAACTGCATCCCCTAGGGGTCGCTATGGGGAACGCCGTCAGGTTGACTTGTGTCTGAAGCATACACATATAAAAACACCATATGTTGGCGTCGGCGACAGCCTATGACGCCACTACGGCGCCGGAGAATACATCATCCACTTCTTTCGTCTTCACTGACTGCTTTGTTTGAGCGTGCAATCTGGTAAGTACAGTTTTCTCTCTATTATCATGGCGAGCACTAGCAAGGCGTTTAAGAAGTGTGTGGATCCGTGTCCTCGTTATTTGACACCCGATGACACACACAATCTTTGCATCTTTTGTTTGGGCAAAGAGCACGCATGCGATGTCCTTGAGGGGAAAATCTGCATGTACTGTGAACCTTTTTTCTATGAAAAAGCTCCGCTCTCGTCTGTCCCTCTTTTCGAGGAAAGAGGGGCAGCCGTCTGCTTCCCGCGATTCGGGACCCACCACTGCCGAGGCACGGAGGCGAATGAAATCGTGGGGTTCGCAGTTGGATCTGGCCGATGAGTTAGAGAGGGACCGCCCCTTTCTGACATCATCAGATTTAGCGGCTAGTGCTCTGCTGGGTTATGCCCAGGCAGAGCAGGGGATGTTTGAGGGTGAGGAAGTTGAGACTGAACCCTCTCAATCCTATCCTTCACTGCATATGACGAGTTATTGGAGGTTATGGATCATAAAATAATCTTTCTGGCCATAAACCCCCAGCTCGAGCGAGTCTTCCTTTCTTCCTAAATCTCCATGTGTGCAATTTTTTCTCGTATTCATAGGTTTAAGCATACTAGTTATGCTGACATTGAGGGGATGCGTGAAAATGGCTATGAGGGGATGCCCCCTGTGCAAGAGATGATAGCCAGCTTATCTCGCTGTGGGTGAGACATCCTCTCTCAAGGCTCCCTCCTTGCCATCTAAGCCCTGAATCTTGCTTAAATGGCAGGGCATATGCAGCAGCAGGTCAGACCGTCGCCGTTGCACACTATGGCGGTACTTCAGGCGTACCAGACTGATCTGCTGAAAGACCTGGATAAGGGTTTTCTATAAAGTCCAGGTCTGAGCCCGAACAACCAGGGTCTGGGGATCAGAGATGGGCTCAGAAGGCTAGTCTTCGCGACTCGTGCCCTCCCGCCTGCGGGTAGGGCTAGAGAGAGGCTGGGTCAGAGAGGCAAAACCTGAGGGAGTTGTTCCAGGCAGTGTCCTAAACGACACTCTCGTCCGGACCAGAGTAAGAACATCTACTCCTTTCCTTAGGGGCATCTGCCTCTCTAATTCCTCTGCAACCACCGTTAACTCCACCTGACCGAGGTAGGAAACTTCCTGCGCTTAACATTGAAGTCTCTGTACTGGACTTATGACGTTTTAGGTTAAGTTCTATGTTTCCTAGAAACTACCTTACTGACGGTCTGGACCTGACTCTTGAACTTCGCTCGGGACTAATCTCATGCGCAGGAACCAATGGATGAGTACGATCCATTTCCTAAGGCTATTGGCTATCGCAGTGATTACCTCACTTGTCAATACTAGATCCAGGCTAGGAGCGCTCCTTGTTGGTTGAGCTAGCATTGCTCCCCTCACCATAGAGGGTCACTTATGAGCATGCTGCTCCATTCTGAGGGTGTGAGTTTCCTCTCATTCTGAAAAATGAGTTCTCCGCTCTCCAGAGCTCATTGATTGTCAAGCTAGCACTGCTCCCCTCACCATAGAGGGTCACCTATGAGCATGCCGCTCCCTTCTGGGCGTCTGAGTTCCCTCTCATTCTGAGGAATGAGTTCTCCGCTCTCCAGAGCTCTGTGATAGGTCGCTCTCCTCGTTGGTTGAGCTAGCATTGCTCCCCTCACCATAGAGGGCCACCTATGAGCATGCCGCTCCCTTCTGAGCGTCTGAGTTCCCTCTCATTCTGAGGAATGAGTTCTCCGCTCTCCAGAGCTCCTTGCTGGTCGAGCTAGCATTGCTCCCCTCACCTTAGAGGGTCACCTATGAGCATGCCACTCCCTTCTGAGCGTCTGAGTTCCCTCTCATTCTGAGGAATGAGTTTTCCGCTCCCCAGAGCTCTGTGATAGGTCGCTCTCCTCGTTGGTCGAGCTAGCATTGCTCCCCTCACAGAGGGTCACCTATGAGCATGCGCTCCCTTCTGAGCATCTGA
>CM050414.1:48781821-48961458 GCA_027564155.1 Gymnocypris eckloni scoliostomus | reverse complement strand
TCAATAACTGGGAGATTTTCTCCAAACCTTGGGCGATCCACATACAGCTTCAATGCCCTGACCGGGCAGAGCAAGTGGAGTCTCTCATCCTCACTTGAAGCAAAGGGAGGGGGATGGAAAGAGTGAAGCGTGACCACTTGAGATCGGAACGACGTGGACAAGACCTTGGGAATGTAACCCGGCCTGGGCCGCAGGGTAACTGACTAGACCCGGGGCAAAGTCCATACACGTCTCACTGACAGAGAAAGCCTGCAGATCTCCAACTCTTTTCAGTGACGTAAGCGCCAGCAAAAGAACAACCTTAAGAGTCAGTATCCGATCCGAAGCTGACTCTAAGGGCTCAAAAGGGGCCGTCACTAGTCCTTCGAGGACGACTGACAAGTCCCAAGAAGGAACTGCCGTGGGGCGAACAGGCCTAAGGCGTCTGGCCCCACGCATGAAAGCGGAGACCATCCGATGTCTCCCCAAGGGGATCTCATCCAGCTCTCTCCGAGCTGCAATGGCCGCTACATAAACCCTAAGGGTGGTAGCAGCCGCCCCCGCTGTCAGCCTTTCTTGCAAAAACTCCAGCACTGGACCAACAGGGCAGTTAACTGGGTCGATTGCACGAGTCAAACACCAGGATTCAAAGACGCCCCACTTGGAAGAGTACAGCTTCCTAGTAGTGGGGGCTCTGGCACTGGCTATGGTTTCCTGAACTTCGGCAGGCAAACCATCAATCACAGCCCTTGGCCCTGTATGGGCCATACCCACAACTTCCAGAGCTCCGGCTGAGGATGCCAGATCTTGCCCTGAAGCTGGGACAGTAAGTCCCGCCTGATCGGAATCTCCCAAGGAGGCGATACAAGAGGGGAGTTAGCTCCGAGAACCAGGTCTGGGAGGGCCAGAATGGGGCTATGAGAAGGAGACGGGCACCTCACCTTCACTCTGCATAGTACTGCGGAATCAGCTTTATTGGCGGAAACGCGTACAGACTGACATTCGGCCATGGGTGGGCGAACGATCTATGCCTAGAGTCGTCGGAAACTCAGGGAGAACCAGAGCGGGCACTGGGATGACTCTTGAGAAGCAAAGAGGTCCACCTCCGCTTTGCCAAACAGATCCCAGATCTGGGATACCGTCTGACGGTTCAACATCCATTCCCGGGCTTGAGCTTCTGTCTCGACAGAAAATCGGCTGCCAGGTTCAGTACTCCCGAACGTGAACAGCCCTCAAAGAGAGGAACTTGTCTTGGGACCAAAGGAGAAGATGGCGCGCAAGCCTGTCCAGGTGTGACCGATCCGAACCTCCTTGGCGGTTTATGTGGGACACAACCGCCATATTGTCCGTCCTGACTATAATATGATGCCCCCGAGGACGGGAGAAAATACTTCAAAGCCAGGAAGACAGCCCTGAGTTCCAGGCAGTTTATATGCCAAAAGAGGAACTCTTCCTTCCACTCTCCACTCGCCGGCCTTCCTTCAAGACCGCGCCCCAGCCTGTCATTGATGCGTCCGTCGTGTCAACCGGTGGAATTCGCACATGCTCTGGTGAGGAGGGAGAGAAAGGCGAGGCCTGTCTGCTCACTCTCCTTCTCCTCGAGCTAAACATCCGAACCCCAGGTCGCGGAATCACGAGGAGGCGGATTCATGCGGCCACGGAGGCCTCCGGAGCACGGCGGGGAAAGAAAATGGATGACTCCTTTTCACACACCTCAAGCCGAAAGCGGAGGGTTATGAGACAGATTCTCACAAAATTTCATTCAAATCACAAAAACCGCATGCGTAAACCCCAAACATATAATTTACTTATCTGTGCGGGTTATAGCGGCGATGAATCACGCCTGCGGCATGGTGGTATAGCCCTGCTCCACCGAAACCACGAGGTTGGTGAAGTCAGCGGGCCAGCTGCTAGTAAGGCGGGAAGAAAAAGGCTGTTTCTAGGATCTGAAAATCTCCTGATGCAGATCACCGAAAAACGGCAGCTTCCTCCGCTCATTTTGGAATTTACACCGCTAAGAGACCGCTCGTCGAGTTTCGAAGAGCGAGAGTCACGGGGCTCGTCGTCCAATCCATGCGAGAGCTTCTCAGCGGCGCGCGAAAGCACGTCCACGAGCTCAGAATAGGCCGGTGAAGGCCGCGCCTCCTGACCGCTAAGCGGTAGCGCATCTGCTAAACTAGGCCCGAAATCCTCGGAGTCGTTGGCCGCAGTTAGCAGAACATCATCTATCCCGAAGGAAACAGTATAACGTGCCCTCGGGCTAGGAAACAGATAATCATGCGTGAATTCAACCGGTGAATTCGCGCGCACATGCTCTGGTGAGGGAGGGAGAGAAAAGGCAAGGCCTGTCTGCTCACTCTCCGTCTCCTCGAGCTAAACATCCGAACCCCAGGTCGCGGATTCACGAGAGGCCGCGGATTCGCGAGAAGCCGCGGAGGCCTCCGGAGCGCGACGGGGAAGAAAAAGGATGACTCCTTTTCACACACCTCAAGCTGAGAGCGGAGGGTTATGAGACGGAGATTCTCACAAATTACATTCAAATCCCATAAACCGCATGTGTGAACCCGAAACATATAGTTTTACTTATCTGTGCGGGTCATAGCGAGTGATGAATCGCGCGCACGGCAGTTGACAACGGCGATATTCCATGGCACTTCACTGCGAGGAGAACGAAGTTCCACTGAGGCAGTCGCCGAAGTGCAGATGGTGATCACAAAAGGTAAGTTGGGTCAGAAATCGCAACAACGAAGGGTAATATGACCGCTTCGTGAAGGCAGAGAAATCTGAGGAGTGGATGGCGTGTTCGCCAGTATGACCTGACA
This sequence comes from Gymnocypris eckloni scoliostomus, assembly GCA_027564155.1. Classification (NCBI taxonomy): domain Eukaryota; kingdom Metazoa; phylum Chordata; class Actinopteri; order Cypriniformes; family Cyprinidae; genus Gymnocypris; species Gymnocypris eckloni. Next base: position 48,958,657 of record CM050414.1, on the reverse strand, counting down.
ACGTCATTGCGTCAGAGACGGCGTCGCGCCATCAGCCAATGAATTGGCGTGATTCTATATGGGCTCAGACTCGGTCACGCGGAAGGCGTTCCCGATGCGTAAAGCTAAGCTACGCAGTGTTGAGTTACCTATGAAAGAGAATGCACGTTTGAGCTGTCTCAACTGAAAATATCTTTCTCTGACATATCTTAAAATATGTCTGTGTCAAGATGCACACCTTAATGTCTTCGTCTAAGGCATTTTGGTAAACATTGCTTCAATTTCTTAATTATACTAAGGCCTAGTCCTGCCTTAAGCTAAAACCAGTTTGTGAAACCGGGCCGGAAGTATATTGTTTATAGGTAAGGGGAGTCATGGATTTTGTTGAGATCGATTAATTAGGACTATGTAGTTTGAATGGTTGGGTTTAAAGACATTTTCATAAAAAATACCTCAAACCTGGTATTCTCTTGTGACTATCCTGTGACTAACGTAGTTATAACAAAATCAGGCATGTCCAGTCTTGCTCCTGAAAGCACACTTTTGCTGTCCAAATGCTTATTGTAGAAAGTGTGAAAGTTATTTATATGCATTAATAGATTTTAAAAACAATAACAGAATGTAATGATACCAAAATGATTGATTGTGCTGAGCTTTTTGAAATAGTAAAGCACTGAGTTTACATTTTGTAAGAACACATCGATGCTTGCTACCTAGGAATGGCGTCGTTTTCACAATGAGAGAGTGAAACTGATGCATCATAGCTGATGTTCATCACCCAACACATCATTTCTAGGTCATTTCAGTATAAACATTTGGACATATGAAGTATAACATAGGATGTGTTACCCGACTGCATTGAATCTGAAGCTTCTTCAGGGTTTTTAGAACCGTGTTTCTCCTGCTGGCCACAAACTCCTGCTCGCTCCCGTTCAGTAAGGGTTTGATTTTCAGCGCACCGCTGAGGAAGCCACAGAGACAGACAGACAGATCAGTGCTGACCTGAACATCATTTATTTGATATATTCAGATATTAAATATTCTAGATTTCAATGCAATTAAATCTGAAGTTTATTTTTCTCAGAATATAGCAGTTTGCTTATTTGACTTATTTTAGAGTACATACCTTTGCTTGGGTTTAGATGCACTCATCTGTAAAACAAGAGAGTGAAGTACATTTCTATCATGTAAAATTTATAGTTTTGAGGATATAGCAAATCAGTCAACTCTGATATGCCGTTTTTAGATAATTATGATAAAGCAAAGAAACAACAGTAAATGAGAAAAACATTAATATTATGCATGTGTCAAAGTAAATAAAAACTTATGGTAAATAAAGTAGGAACTATGTGTGAAATATGTGTTCCAGCTTCATATGTAAACACTTTTGAGCTATTTAACATTCAAATAATATAAGAAAAACATAATCTGAAATATTTTTAGAGCATTTTTAAATGAAATATTAGCCGAAATACAGCTGATTACTTCAGACATCATGCAATCTTGCATCTTTATAATGTTTAGAGTCAAACTGCTAAATGTCCTATTATTGGATCAAAACATCAGTTAACATTTCAAACATACAATTATTTATAGTACATTTCAATAACGATAAATAAAGATTGTGGTGCAAAAAAATTGAAACTTAAACTTTGTCACACTGAAATATGAATCCCAAAATGAAATCATTTTCACCACCATTGTATATTTTTATGCACTTTTGGTAGAGTGCGGGTCATTAATAAGGTTGTTTCATGCAATTTATAACGACATGAAACATTTAAATTGCCCTGAAATTATTTATATAAAGCTTTAAAACACATACTTACTATTTCTGTAAATCGTGAATCTTCAATACCTCACTGAAAACAGCACAGCAGTCCTTATCTGACATTCAGCCAGAAGATGCTCTTATAGGGCGCTGAAACTACTCTGCAAGTCTTGACATCAACCTGAGGGTGAGGTTGTGAATGATGAATGACTCAATCATTCACTGAGACCAGGAAAAGTCTGATATTTCCTTGTATGGTAATTATGTAGCCTCACCTCATGCACCTCACCTAGTTTATCTCCTTTCAGTGAGAAGAGCTTGGGGAAAGCCCAGCAGAACATGTAGTATTGTTGCATGAGAAAGTAGGCTTGCATGCGTTAAATTGTGTAAGATTTATCCATGATTGTCGTTTATGGTGTGCCAGGGTTTGGTTTTAATTTCAACTGACAGATTAAACTTTATTTTCAGGTAAACCCTTAAGAGATGACATGTGAACCTTGACTGCAATATAAGTTGTTTTTGATAAACTAAACAAAAAAACAAACAAACAGTAAATGTAAGATTTAGTGTACTTGGTTTGCCAAGGAGACATCAGAGAGATGCATAAAATGTGACGTCTGAAGAAAACAGAAATATTAAAGGCAAATCTCACTTGTGAACAATATTTTTAATGTGCAATTTTCATCAAGTTATAATTTTGTGAAATGGATAAAATAAATACATACAATGTTCATTTTACATTTTGCCACAACAGACATATTATTCAATAAATGTTTCAAATATTGTAACATATGATAAATGTTTGTGAGGTTTTTTTTATTTGCTAAAAATAATTAAGAGTAATTTGTTCGTGTAATTTGTTCGTGAATCAGCAACACAGGTAGCGGTGTGTTTTTGACTCGCTAAAAAGAACTGCATTCATTTGTTCCTGAATAGTCTACAAAAGTAGCACTTTATGGTATTGATTCACTGAAAAGAACCAGTTCATTCATTCTTCCTGATTTGACCTCACACTACTGGTCACACTATTGCAATGTGTGCAAGCTTTATTTCGCATTACATGGTACTATTTATGTCATCACATTGAAGCACATTATACACACACGTTTCATGCACAGGGTGGCAAAGCTTTTCTTATGGACATACTAAACGATTCAACTGAAAAATGTGACATTAATGTAACCCACCAAAACCACAATTACAACTACTCCATTACTGTCAGACTGTGTCTTGTGTTTCCCCTCCTCTCGTGCTCATATTTGGTTAGTTCCTGTTCCTGTCCTCGTTTCCTCATCTTAGTTAATTAGTCCCCAGCCCTGTGTTATTAATCATCTTGTTTAGCTCATTCGTTTGTCCCTTTATAAGCCCTGTGTTTCCCTGCCTCTGTGTCCAGTCTTAAAGTCATTGAGTGTGTGTACTTGTCTCCAGCGATCTCTGTTCTGTTCAAATAAAGTGTTCAAAAGAATCTCCTCATCTCCTCGTTCCAGGATCCCCCCGTGCACTGTGACAGAAGACTGGACCAAATACAGATGACTTCAGCTGAGGACGCTCTGTGTGGGTTGCGGCAGGGCGGTCTGAGGTTGGAGAGATATGTGGAGGAGTTTCTCGAGATCTCCAACCGGATGAGCTGGCATGAGGCTGCTCTGGGTGCGTGTTTCCTGCTGGGGTTGGATGATGAGGTTATACGCTGCGATCTTCCCGTAAGTGATTTTCCATTGATCGAGCTTATTAACCTAATCCTCTTCCTAAATGGTTCCGACGATGAAGTCGAGGAAATTCCCCTGCCTCGTCATCCCACTCCAGCTGGAACACGCCGCGTCTCCCCAGCTCATCCCACGCCGAGAACCTCCGCATACCTCGCCCAACCACAAGGATCCCCCCTGCCTCCGAAGCAGCTTCATCCTCCTCAGCCCTGAGCCGCCGTCCTCAGCTAAGCCAAGCCCACGGGCTGTTGCTCTCCCAAGCCCTGTACCCGCGCTTCCAGAGCGACCCCAAGTGACCGCGCTTCCAGAGCGCCCCCAAGAGTCGGCTCCAAGACAGCGCCCTCCTATGCCTGCTCCAAGACAGCGCCCTCCTGTGCCTGCTCCAAGACAGCGCCCTCCTGTGGCCGCTCCTAGTCAGCGCCCTCCTGTGGCCGCTCCTCGCAAGCTCCTTCCTGTTTCTCCGCTGGTCCCGTCCAGCTCCGCTGCCAGAGCGCCCCGAGTTTGCGCTGCCAGAGCGCCCCCGAGGGTTTGCGCTGCCAGAGCGCCCCCGAGAGTTTGCGCTGCCAGCCAGGCGCCCGAGTGTGCGCTGCCAGAGCGCCCCCGAGACACTGCGCTTCCCGAGCGCCCCCGAGAATTGGTCCCGTCCAGCTCTCCGCTGGTCCCGTCCGGCTCTCCTTCGTCTCCGCTGGTCCCGTCCGGCTCTCCTTCGTCTCCGCTGGTCCCGTCCAGCTCTCCTTCGTCTCCGCTGGTCCCGTCTGGCTCTCCAGTGCCCCTGCCGGTCCCGTACGGCTCTCCAGTGCCCCTGCCGGTCCCCTCCGGCTCTCCAGTGCCCCTGCTGGTCACGTCCGGCTCTCCAGTGCCCCTGCCGGTTCCGTCCGGCTCCCCTGAGCCCCTGCCGGTTCCATCCGGCTCTCCAGTGCCCCTGCCGGTTCCGTCCGGCTCCCCAGAGCCCCTGCTGGTTCCGTCCGGCTCCCCAGAGCCCCTAGCGACCACGCCTCCAGAGAGCCCCCAGAGATGAAGAGTTTCCCCAAGAAAATGTTGGGGGGGGGCTACCCGCCATGGAGGCCTCCCAAGCTCCCGATCCGCCATGGCCTCCCAAGCTCCCTGCTCCGCCATCGCCCGAGCTCCATGATCAGCCATGGCCTCCTGAGTCCCTGGATCCGCCATGGCCAACCAAGCTCCCAGATCCGCCATGGCCTCCCGAGTCCCCGGATCCGCCATGGCCACCCAAGCTCCCAAATCCGCCATGGCCTCCCGAGTCCCCTGACCCGCCATGGCCGCCCGAGCTCCCCGACCCGCCATGGCCTCCTGAGTCCCTGGATCCACCATGGCCACCCGAGCTCCCCGACCCGCCATGGCCTCCCGAGTCCCCTGACCCACCATGGCCGCCCGAGCTCCCCGCTCCGCCATGGCCGCCCAAGCTCCCCGCTCCGCCATGGCCGCCCGAGTCCCCTGACCCGCCATGGCTTCCAGAACGGGCGTCACCCTGGAGGCCTCCTGTCCTGTCTCCGTGTCCCTTGAGGCCTCCAGAGCACCCACCCCCCCTCCCCGTTGGATGGTGTATGGTGCGGGACGCACCATTCGGGAGGGGGGAGTAATGTCAGACTGTGTCTTGTGTTTCCCCTCCTCTCGTGCCCATATTTGGTTAGTTCCTGTTCCTGTCTTTGTTTCCTCATCTTAGTTAATTAGTCCCCAGCCCTGTGTTATTAATCATCTTGTTTAGCTCATTCGTTTGTCCCTGTGGGATTACAAATTGTATTTAAATGTTTAATTTAGATTCTTATGCCTGACTCAATGTATAACTGTGCTTTGTCTCAATCAAGTCATGTTGATTGGCAGAGATTCAAAGAACCCCTGGCCAGACGTTGATTCAAAGAACCCTGGCCAGGCGTTGATTCGTTAGGGTGATTGGATTAGTGTCTATCTTCGGAGCCCCTAGACGTGGATTCGTTTAGGTTGATTGGATTAGTGTCTATGCATTTGATTATGTTGATGAGATTAGAACCACGGGAAGTTTGGTAACAAAACCAACGCCTCCCTCAGTTGCATGCATTGTTTGAATGTGTCTCCACCTCCAAAAGTCCCTCCTCCAAAAAATGCCTATACGATACCATGTAAAGTTACTTAAGATTGAGATTTCGATGACTGCAGCTACCAACAGCTTGTGTTCTCAATAAAAAGAATCCTGCTGACGATCCAATCCGATTTCTCCTGGTCTTCTCTTCTGAGTTTTCTACACTTTAGAAGAAAGCAGTTTACAACAGATGGTGCCGTGGACCCGGATAGAGTTCCAGCTTCCTCACCTGAAAAAACTTCAAACAAAGATCTGCATCTTTTGGAATCCAGCTAAACTTCCAGCTGAACAAAGATTCCCAGACTGAATTTTTCTCTCAACCAAGGGTTGTGGTGAGTGCTGTCTCTAATCCAAAAGAACCTAAGACCAGTACAAATGTGTATCCTCTGTGCCGTCAGAGAAGAGTTAACATACATCTGTAGGGTTTGTTTAACTAAGTTATCCTCTGTTTCAGGCAGGGAAGATTTTGGCATTACGTGCTAAAAACAGGTTATCCTCTGTTTCAGGCAGGGAAGAGTTTATCCTCTAAAGTTTTTTATTTTAGAGATTAAAGTTATCCTCTGTTCTTGTAGGCAGGGAAGTTATCCTCTGTTTCAGGCAGGGAAGGTTAGCATTTCGTGCTAATAATTTTGGTTTATCCTCTGTTCTTGTAGGCAGGGAAGTTATCCTCTGTTTCAGGCAGGGAAGGTTAGCATTTCGTGCTAATAATTTTGGTTTATCCTCTGTTCCTGTAGGCAGGGAAGTTAAGTGTGAAGTGTTGGTAATTTGGAAAGTTAACAATAGTTAAGCCTTTTTTTTAACAAGTGTACCCTCTGTTGATCAGAGAAGTTTTTTTGTTTAGTGTTTTGTTTGTGTGGTACAGAAGAAACTTACAAAATGGTTAGAAGGAATGCTAGGCTGATTCCAACCACAGAAAAGAGTGGTCTTGCGACTCCTCTGTGGTCAGATAGTGAATTCAAAACACTGTTAGGGGAACAAATGGACCTAATAGTCACTGAAAAAGTTAGACAAGAACTAACGCAGAAATATGAGATTCATCCAGACAAGACTTGGTCGGTAGATGAGTGTAAAAAGGTACTAGGAGCAAGTATTCGTAAGAACAATGTGAAAGGCATTATCTGTTATCACAGAGAATTCAGTGTAACGCTAGCGACACAACAGTCTCAGCGTAACTCAGAGCTAGAGAAACAGAACAATGAACTCCGTGCTAGAGTATCCACTTTGACTAAGAAATTGAACCTCAAGAAAGTTGCAGCAAAAACTGATGTGGAAGTAAGTCAGCCTGATAACATTTACCCTGAGTTACAAGCGTTCTCCAATCTCCAATCAGTAACTGATGTGCCTGTAAATTCGGTCAATGTGTGTGGTGCGAGGAGAAAATCTCAGGGAATTGAGGAAACTAATAGTGTTCCTCTCAATTCTTCTGTTGTGCAAATACAAACTGTTGCCAAAGCTTTATGTCCTAAAGATATAGAGAGACTATTTCAGAGTTTACCGTCAGCACGCACACATTTTTCTGAATTTAGAAGAACATTGATCAGTAAAATGCGTCTTTATGACATGTCGTTGGCAGAAGTCACGCAGTTGATGTCACAAATTCTAACTGAATCTGAATTCAACAGTTTTGAATCTGCTGTTACTTCTGAACTGCGAAATGCCAGTAAGGGTGATTTAAGAGAAGGTATTTTGAAAATCCTAAAGAATATCTTAGGGCCCAAAATAGATTGGTCTAGAATTACTACCTGTGTGCAAAGGAAAGAAGAAACTGTGAGTGAATATACTGAGAGATTTTGTCAGTCAGCTGTAATTTACAGTGGAATTGTTGATGACCCTGAAAGTGTGCTAGATGACAAGGGACCCCTGGTTCGTATCTGGTCAGATGGCCTTGTAGCCGAATACAGAAAAGCTTTACCATTCTTAGATCTAACTTGGTCTAACAGAACTCTCAGAAGTAACCTAGACAGGTTAGCTACATGGGAAAGAGATGCTGATGTCAAGGCAAAAGTCAGAGTAGCAGCAGCTATGTTTAACACAACGAAACAAGACAATAGATGGTCTAAAAGAGAAAGCAAATGCAAATACTGTGGAAAATTAGGACATTGGGAGAAAGAGTGTAGGAAGAAGTTGCAAGATAGTAAAAGAAATGCTATGCATAATTCTGCTCCTTCTCAGCCTGCCCACAACCCTGAAGTAGTTCCGCCAGTGACCACTGAAACTGTAGGACAGCTAGTTCAGGCTTTTCTAAGAGCACAACAAGACCAGGAAAAAAACTAATTGTTGGGGCTGTGAGTAGCTACCTTTCCCTGTAATCCAACACAATGACCAAATAATTTTTGTGAAAGGTAGCATAAAAGAGAAAGAGATAGATTTTTGCTTGATACAGGTGCAGAAATTACAGTAATTCCTACAAAATTGGCACAAGGTTTAAACATCCCATACAAGAAAACCAAACTTTGTTTAACTGGTGTAATAGGTGAAGATTCTGTTTTGTATGAAACTCCGCCCATAGAGGTACAATTTGGCCCAAAAACTCTGACTACAAAATTGCTATGCGCTCCATTAAATACAGGTGCAATTTTAGGCATGGATCTTCTGAGACAAATAAATCTAACTTTAGACATGTCCTCAGAATCTACTAGCATAAAAATTTCCTCAGCACAGATTTCTACCAATAATGCAACCCCTCCCGAGTATGCTTTCTTACAGAATCATCCAATTTGGGCTAAAGACAAGGATGATTGTGGGTTGTTGACAGGTGTAGAACCAGTTAAATTGACAGGAACTCCACCTCTGGTCACCAAACAATATCCGATTAATAAGGAAGCTATACAGGGAATCAAACTTATTGTAGAAAATTTGCTGACGCAAGGAGTGCTAGTTAAAACCAACAGTCCATGTAATTCACCCATATGGCCCATCAAGAAATCTAATGGGACATGGAGACTTACAATAGACTACAGAGTAGCCAACAAACATATTGATAAAATCACCCCCCTAGTGGCAGATCCATCTACAATTTGTAATGGCATTGTGACGAGTGGGGCGGGGCCGAGAGCCGTGGGAACGGAGCGAGGCCGGTGGAGTGAATGATAATGAGCGACACCTGCGCCACTCACCGGTCTCGAGTCCCACGGAGGAGCTCCGGAAGGAATAAAGGAGGAGTGACAACAGTGGAAGGAGAGAGGACCAGGCCTGGGTTTTTAGTTTGTGTTTTGTGTGCGGCAGTCGTCCGTGAGGGGCTGCCGCTTTTCATTTGTGTTTGTTTATTTTGTTATTAAAGTTGTTAAATGTTCGCCGGTTCCCGCCTCCTTCTTCCCGTATCTATCATCTGCGTTACATTGGTGCCGAAACCCGGGAGGAAGGAGGGACACGCTGTCAGAGAGCCCTCGCTGCTGAGTGGGATCGCGGTGCTGAGGAGATCGGGCAGCAGGAAGTGGCGGAGACCGCCAGTGGCTGCCCGCAGCGGTGGTGCTGGAGCAAAAGAAGAACAGGTGGGACGGAAGACTCGCTGCCGTGCTCCTGGGACGAGGAGGGGTGGCTGCCATCCGAGAGGGAGCGGAGGAGTCGGCGCCGTTCGCCAGTGGGCCGGAGCCTGCTGCCATCCGCCAGGTTGGTGGAGGAGCAGGGAACGGGGGACTCGCTGCCGGCTGCCCTCGACTGGAGGAGCCATCGCCGGCCGCCAGGAGGCGGAAGGGGCATCGGGCCGTCCACCAAAGAGGTCCAGTACCATCGCATGGCACCGCGAGTGAGCCGCTCAGTTGGTTGAGGACCGAGCGGCAGTGTGTCCGGGAACCGGACCGAGATTTTTTTTTTTTTCCTCTCTCCCCTCTCTCTTCTCTGTCACTCCTCATCCTTCCGTCTCCTTTCTCTCGCCTCGTCTGTCCTTACCCCCAGGTACGCCGCGGCCGCCCTGACGGGCTCCCCCCGGGAGAGGGGGGGGGGAGTAGAGCGCAGTCTCGTGAGTACCCCCCGGCCTGCGAGGGGCGATGGGGGTATGTGACGAGTGGGGCGGGGCCGAGAGCCGTGGGAACGGAGCGAGGCCGGTGGAGTGAATGATAATGAACGACACCTGCGCCACTCGTCACAGGCATACCATTAGATTGTAAGATTTTTCAGTAATTGATATGTCTAATGGATTCTTTTCTGTACCGTTGCACTCTGACAGCCAGCCATGGTTAGCTTTTACAGTTGACTATGAACAATACCAGTGGACACGATTGCCACAGGGATTTCAAAACTCCCCAACCATATATCATCAGGCTGTCAGGCGTGATTTGTGTGACCCAGAATGTCCGGTAAAACAGTCCACTATGATCCAATATGTCGATGATATTTTGATTGCCTCAACAGATCATGAGGTACATCAAACTGAATTGGCATCATTGTTGGACTATTTGCATAAAAAAGGACACAAATGCAGCTTTCACAAAGCTCAAGTCGCTAAAAAGCAAGTCACATTTCTGGGTCAAACAATTGGTGCAGGAAATAGATCCATTACACAGGATCGAGCGGCTTCAGTCAAAGCCATACCTCCGCCTAATACCATTAAAACACTCCGCTCATTTTTAGGAACAACAGGTTATTGTAGACCTTGGATTGAAGACTATGCCTCGATTGCTCAGCCTCTCTATGATTTGTTGAAAGGCCATGGTAAAGATTCAGATACTGTTTGTATGGAAGAACTTCATCTCAAAGCTTTTAATGATTTGAAGAGAGCACTAGGTCAAGCACCAGCATTAGGAATTGCCCAATCTGATAGACCCTTTGTGCTTTATGTCCATGAATACTTAGGCTTTATGACTGCATGTCTAATGCAAGATCATGGGGCAGCTTACGCCCAATTCATTACTATTCCGGTAAACTTGACATAGTCGCTCAAGGTATGGGCCCATGCCTCAGAGCAGTACAGGCAGTTCATCTAGCACTTCAGGCTTCATCAGGAATGGTGTTAGGTCAGACTGTAAACGTAAAATGCCCTCACGCAGTGTCCGCACTAATGAATCAAGCAAAAGTCACTTGTCACCTCTTTGGGAAATTGGTTAGCAACTCTCACAGCGAATATTGTTATACAGTGTGCACCAGTCACGAACCCATCCTCATGATGATGTCTGCAATGACTGCTCATGTATGATGTCTGCAATGACTGAATTTGTGTTAGAGGATGAAGGCGAAATGACTCATGATTGTGTTACGCTTACATATGCAGCGACAAGTGAAATAGCAGAAACTCCCATAGAGAACGAGAATTGGAGTTGTTTGTTGATGGTTCAGCTCAAGTTATTGAAGGTAACAGACGAGCAGGATATGCAGTAACTTCCACCACTGAAGTAGTTGCTTCAGGTCGTCATCCAGATCATTTTTCAGCTCAAGCTGCAGAACTAGTAGCCTTAACTAGAGCATGCACGCTAGCTTCAGGATCGGTTGCAAATATCTACACAGATTCCAGGTATGCTTTTGGGGTAATTCATGATTTTGATGTCATTTGGCAAACCAGAAAATTTCTAACTTCTGGATCCCCATTAAGCATGCTGGATTAGTGAAAGATTTAATGTTTGCCATGAAACTCCCAAAGAAATTAGCGGTGATCAAAGTGAAAGCACATCTCACAACTAATACTACGGAAGCTAAAGGTAATACTCTTGCTGATGTAGCGGCTAAACAGGCTTGTTTCTATGCAACTGTACAAGTGTGTTCAGGTAGTACAGCACAGAAGACAATTCTACCTCCTGAATCAATCGTTGACCTGTATAAAGACGTTCCTCTATATGAAGCATGGACATGGTTAGACAAAGGAGCCACTGTGGATTCATCCGGCTGCTGGACCAAAGGGGGAAAGTATGTTGCTCCCGAATCACTGTTGCCATATTTGGCACACAGTTTGGGTCATAGTGGTCCAGCAACGATGAATCACAGGTTCTCAAATCAATGGTGGAATCCAAAATTCAGAAACGCAGCCACTGAAACAGTCAAGAGATGTGTTATATGTCAGAAAAATAATAATGTACCAGCAGCCACTACACCAGCAGCACATACCCCAGCTCCACCAGGGCCATTTCGTCACCTGCAAGTTGATTACATATCGTTGCCCCCTTGTAAAGGAAAAACTGACGTTTTGGTAGTAATAGACAAGTTCTCAAGATGGGTAGAAGCTTATCCAACAGGGCGTGCTACAGCTGCACATACTGCTAAATGTCTTGTCACTGATTTCATTCCCAGATGGGGATTACCAGATTGCATTGACTCAGATCAAGGTACCCACTTCACAGGACAGGTAGTCAAGGAAGTGTCTAGAATGTTGAAGATTAAGTGGAACCTTCACTGTCCCTATAGGCCACAAGCATCAGGACAGGTTGAACGATCAAACAGAACAATCAAAACCAGGCTAAGCAAAATGCATCAGGAAGGAGTACCATGGGTTGAAGCACTGCCCGCAGTACTGTGTAGTATGAGAGCATCACCTAACAGATCAGTAGGACTGAGCCCTCATGAGATTATTACTGGACGCCCAATGCAGATGCCAGGTGTGATTGATCTTAGAAATGCTGATGTGCACATTGCTTCAGATGCCCTGATCGCTTACTGTGAAAACCTCACAAAGGCAGTGCAGAGTGCCAAAGAGAGAGTTGAGTCGTGTTGGCAGACTCCACCAGAAGGTGGACACACAATCCCAGGTCAATGGGTCATGATAAAGGCGTTCAGAAACAAGCCATTAGAGCCTAAGTGGTACGGACCACATCAAGTGATGTTGATTACAGCTGCTGCAGTATTGTGTCAGGGAAGGAAAACTTGGACTCATGTGTCACACTGTAAAGTTGTTCCTCCCCCTGCAGGGATAGGATAGGGCAGACACAAGAACCAATGAGGAGCCCAGGAAGAACCGAAGCAACAGGCTTGGGGCCAACCCTGCGGTGAAGATTTCCTCATAGGCCTTTCCCCATCCAATAGTCCATCCTTTCCTCACTGTTCTTTAGGTGTCGCAGGAATTAAGAAATAGGGAAAGAAGGAACAACCATAGCAGACTATATTTTGAACAGAGGATACAACCCTAATGTTTGCAGACTCTACAAATACTGCTCTGTGCCGTTGGTCTCTCTTGTTTGTGTTTCTTTCTTCCTCTGTGCAGATACCACCTGATGGCTGTCCTGAGATCCATATGCACACCCTTCTCACCTGCGGATGAAGCCACAACCTCTAGAAGACAACTAGACCCATTGCCGAGCCAACTATCACACAAGAAAGAGAAAAGAAAGAAGAAAAAAAAATACACAACGCAGAGACTCACATACGGGAACTTCAGTCATCCATCAACATGATCAAGATTTTCGTACTCTTGATCTTTCAGCAAAATTACACCAGATGACTGAAGATAATTCTTCATGGTTCGGAAACTTGTTAGGTAAACCCTGGCTGTGGATCAAGGAAATAGCAATTCTGCTGTTGTTTCTCCTACTTGCGTACTATCTATGCATCCACAGTATCAAGTGTTTCTTTCAGCAAATGATGCCCGCCTCTCACAAGGAAATGACAGTTCCAACCAGAAAAGATTATTACCCGTAAGAACTTCACGGACTCTAATTGCATGTTTTTGTTTCTGTGTCAGCATGCAATTACATATAAGCAACACAGAACATGTACAATGTGCCTGTAACGATTACAAGTTACAAGAATTAACTTTTAAGTGTCTAAATTTGTATTTTGTGAGAGTTATTAGAACTCTCAAAGGGGGAATTGTGGGATTACAAATTGTATTTAAATGTTTAATTTAGATTCTTATGCCTGACTCAATGTATAACTGTGCTTTGTCTCAATCAAGTCATGTTGATTGGCAGAGATTCAAAGAACGCCTGGCCCAGACGTTGATTCAAAGAACCCCTGGCCAGACGTTGATTCAAAGAACCCCTGGCCAGACGTTGATTCGTTAGGGTGATTGGATTAGTGTCTATCTTTCGGAGCCCCTAGCCCAGACGTGGATTCGTTTAGGTTGATTGGATTAGTGTCTATGCATTTGATTATGTTGATGAGATTAGAACCACGGGAAGTTTGGTAACAAAATCAACGCCTCCCTCAGTTGCATGCATTGTTTGAATGTGTCTCCACCTCCAAAAGTCCCTCCTCCAAAAAATGCCTATACGATACCATGTAAAGTTACTTAAGATTGAGATTTCGATGACTGCAGCTACCAACAGCTTGTGTTCTCAATAAAAAGAATCCTGCTGACGATCCAATCCGATTTCTCCTGGTCTTCTCTTCTGAGTTTTCTACACTTTAGAAGAAAGCAGTTTACAACATCCCTTTATAAGCCCTGTGTTTCCCTGCCTCTGTGTCCAGTCTTAAAGTCATTGAGTGTGTGTACTTGTCTCCAGCGATCTCTGTTCTGTTCAAATAAAGTGTTCAAAAGAATCTCCTCGCTCCGAGATCCCCTGCACCGTGACAATTACGTAATAAAGTAGGTTTTTTCAGGTGCTTGTACTTTCGCTAGTATATTTTTAAGTCTGTAATTGTACCTGTACTTCAGTACAAATGAATCAAAGTATTCTACTTTGCTACTTTTAAAATCTTTCTGGGTCCCACCTTGATAGAAATTGAGTTACAGGCCCCTCACCTTTGTCTGGCCCTAAAAATCACTTATGGTTTGCACTGAATAACACAAAGAAAATGTATCTATTTATTTTTATTTATGCTGTTTTTATTTCTATGTTGAATTTGTGGAATCAGTTCAGTGAGCAGGTCAAGCACAGCTTCAAACAGAAGTTCTAGGAGCTCATAATTCATGTACAATTCAGTGTACAAAAGGTTTGACTGTTGAGAAGCCAGTCAGTTGAGTTTGTGGCAAAACTGTTTACAGTGCTTGATATCATTGTATTTTACTGCATTTGATAATTCATACTCAGAAAGGAAATGCGTTTTGTCATTGAGGATTTTTCAAAATACTGGGTAAAATACTAATTTAGAAATCTCATGTGTGCAGTGTCGGGTCTCGTGAGTAATGCTGAATTCATGGGATGTGATACCTGTCAAACAACATTTTTCCCGGGAGTGTCCCGTATTTCACACCCATCTCCCGCCTCCCTCCCATGTTGTTGTCTCTCCTGGGAAACTCCCTTTTTGTATAGCCCACTTAAACCTCGTTATACACTGTAAAATAAAGGTGCTTCACGATGCCATAGAAGAACCTTTTTGTCTGAATGGTTCCATAAAGAATCTTAAACATCTGAAGAACCTTTGTTTCACTAAAGCTTCTTTGTGGTGAAATAAGATTCTTCAGATTATAAAAAGGTAAGAAAGAGATGTTCTTTAAAGAACCTTTGGTTTAATGGTTCTTTGTGGAAACAAAAATGGTTCTTCTATGGCATCGCTTGAAGAACCTTTTGAAGCACCTTTAGTTTTAAGAGTGTATGAATAAACACATCAGTATATTATTCCAAGGTAGTCCAGTTGCCAGATCTTTTATGAAATGCATCCTACTCACACAATCAACACGTCATATAAATTGCAACCCACTTGTGACCAGGGGTGGATTTAGTGAATTGGGGGTCCCAGGCAAATATAGAATTGGGGCTCTATACATTTGCACACATTTTTTCAAGATCAACTTTGAGGTTCCTTTTTTGTCATGGTGCTTGCTGCTGCACAATGGTGCCCATAGTTGAGTCCAATGTTTCTACATTTTTCATGTACGTTATAATTAGATTCTTTCATTTACATGTATTCATTTAGCAGACACTTTTATTATTTCATGTTGTAGACCACGAAATAGCAATTGATTTAAAATAAAATTTATAAAAAAACAAAATCAATTAAAAATGATTAACCTCTCAACTGAACTGATTATTTATTGGGTGGATTTTTCGCATTGGTCTGAATAAAAACTGCAGACTGGATTATTGAAATGCACATTCATTCTCTGCCAGTAGGAGGTGCTTTTGGAACGGCAGAAATATAGAGGTTTCCCCGGAAACAGCTGTTAATAAAGCAGCGCTCAGCAATTTCCCTGTAACCCTCACACAAGACTCGTGGCCTGTTTATTAACTCAGATTTAAAATATAGATAGCTATATGTAAAACGAAAATATATGTAAATTATTATATAGTTTGAGTTGCAACGTATTATTGGAAATGTATACTGTAGGCCTACCTAGTATCACTTTTTGTGGCACAGAAATTAAATCACTAAACATGAATTTGAATATTTAGATATATTTATGAGTAAAATAACATGTGTACATTTAATTTGATGCGGACACCAAAATGGGGCTTATTATATATATAAAAGGTTTGACCGTCTTTGGCCTCCTGTGGTCATTTCATGTCACATCATCCCTCGCAACCTCTCATAACGTGTCTGTGTAGAAAAAGAACTGGAGACATTGGTGTAATCCAATACGAGAAGATTTTGACTTAAGTGAAGTATAGGGCACAATAAGAAAATGGGCTAATTGTAAAGAAAACTATAGGCTATAGAAACCAAACCATACCGGTTTTATTTTTTTTAGGAAGGAAAAATAGCAGTAACAGATAATGAAAAAGCCGAAATGCTAGCTGAAGTATTTGTCAACGTCCACAGTAATGATACTGTATCAGATAATATTAAAAGTATAGAATTTGGGCTAGGACGGAATACTATGAATTCTGTTTTAAGCCAAGAAGCCAATGCAGGCAAACAAATATATTAGTACTGATAGGGGTTTTATTTGATATTGAGAAAGCATAAGACAAGCTTTGGAAAGAGGGGCTTTTAATTTAACTTAAATGTATGTGAAAAGGAGGGAAGTTGTACAACTGGATTAATGAATTTTCTGCTTGTAAGAAAAATACAAGTAGAGTATTCAAAGATATACAAGATAGATAATGGAATTCCTCAAGGAAATGTGTGCAGCCCAGTGTTATTCAATATTATAACAAAATATATTTAAATAATGTTAATGATGACATAGGAAGGGCATTATTTGCAGATGAGAGGGCAATATGGAAAAGTAGACTTAATATTGCATGTGTAGATATCGAAAAGTTGAAAAAAACAAAAGCAGTGGATTAAGTGGAAACATGGGCAAATTATTGGAGCTTTAGAAGTTGCTAAAGCTCAAGTTTTAGTAAAAGGACAAATGTAAAACGGAGTATACATCTTACGATGCTTATGAGGGGTGTAGCCTCAAGATTATCATTTAAAAGTATAATTACTGTACAATAATTAGATCAAGTGTGGATTAGTATAATATATGGATTTGCATCTGAAATCAAACTTTAAAAGATTGAAGCTATTCAGAATCATGCTGGTGCTTTCAGAACATCTCCCATTGCAGGCAGAAGGAGAATATCCTTTATAGATGAATGAATCATTATAAAAGATCACAAAGAACGTGATCCAGTAAAGGGAGTGATAGAAGAATGCTGGGATCATAAAAAGAAACATTCAAAGTTTGGTTGGGCTGCTAAAAGGGACGCACATGTCACTGGTATTGCAGAATATTATCAGGTTTATTAATTATGGTTGCATTTATGTACGGTTCTAAAGATCCTGTCTCTGGTAGAAAAGCTGCCGCAGTATATATCCCTAAATTTGACAATTTTCATTAAGAAAAGTATAACGGCCGCATGTCAGTGTCTGCAGCAGAATTCATTACTGTGAGGGTAGCACTCAGTGGGTTTAAAACCAAGATTAACAGTACCTTGTTCTGACTCTGCTGAAATCAAGGCAAGACATCATTTTGAGATTCTTGCATGTTTAAGAAATAGTGGCAGTTTAATAATTTTACTTTGGGTTCTTGTTAATGAAATGGTTGATAAACTAGCTAAGAAAGCTCTTGTTCAGAAATAGATATATAAGTGACTTCGCAAGGAAGATGTTAAAAGTCTTAACAATGAATGGCAAAGTGCATGGAACAAGCAAATGGGAATGCAAAAAATATATTTGTGGTGCTCTCAAAGTTTACCCAACTACGATGACTTCTGCTACCGAGAAACCCAAATAACAATTAAAAAAGCTCTGGATTGTCTAATCAGCATCCAGGATAACCTCCATCACTTTCATTAATAGCATTTGTGCAGAATAAAAATTAAATGGCCAGGACAAAACATTTATATAGAACAGTTTATTAGTTCATTGGAACAGAAGCAAAGCAATACAGTAATTGTAATCACATCTGTGTTACGGTTGATTTGATAATTAATGATCCTCTATTTATTGCTTAATGAAAGGGAAGCAGTCTGAAGGAACAGCAAAACATCCGATGTGCTGTGATTGGCTGGTTCTACTGTTAAACCCGCCTCTCAATTCAATTTACATTCTGCATCTGCAAATACACATGAATGAACAATTGGTGTTAAGAACAATAAAAGACAACAACTCGCTTTGATAGCACCACTTTGTCAGGTCACATTCAGACTGGAAACGCCTTCATGAGCACTTTTTCCTCAGTTTGGTGATATCTGTAACTGATGGTCTGAAAACGACTTGACTAGAGAACAGCTTAACATCAGCTATTTAACCTGAAAATGTGTCTTAAAATTAAGGAGATAAATATTCAAATAAACAGAAAGGCCTCCTCTTTACAGAACGCTGCATACCCTGATATTCAGAATCTCATCTGCGGTGTCCTTTTCACCCAATGACTGCAGCAATCTGCTCCTTCAGCTTCTTCATGTTGTTGGAGATGTTTTTTCCAGCGACCTCCATAAGATCAGTGATCATCTCAGCGCTGTAAGGATCTTGGAAGGTGCGATATTTCTTCCTCCAGGCCTCAACTTCATCTGAAGAAATGGCAAAACACTGAAACATGCATATATACACACTTGGTCGTTTTATACAACTCGACGATCGTAACTTGCCTCCACAGTTGGCCACATTAAACAGAGGGATGTGAATCACGGTTGGACCGTTTGTCCTTTGAACACATAAAAGTCCTTTGGTTTCTCCTGCTCTTCACTGGGAATGTTGACTTCAGGAAAGGGATGTTTAGTTTCTTGCACATATTAGCAGCTTCTCTCACTGTCTGTAGTGGAAAAGCAAAAGACTTCAGGTGAAATTGAACTTATTGACTGAAATCATAAGGCTGAGATGAATGGGAATGCTAGCGGATGCTCGCTCCAGGTGTTATGCCAGTTAAAATGAAAATGTATGCACTGGTTTAAAGGGGTCATGAACGGAGAACGCTAAAGTATCATGATCTTTTGACATAAGAGGTCATTGTACTATAAAACATCCTGTAAGCTTCAGAACCCAAAACTTTGTCATTAGTCTAAAACAGCTTTTATTGAAGGCAGTCTGACAAAACCACAGCTTGTGGAATGTTCTGCTCTATGATGTAATCGTGTGGATAAGCACCGCCCACAGAAGATCAACGCCTGCATCTACAGCGCTACCTGTTTGGTAGGGTTGTGACGGAGGAAATATTCCTAGTGGTTAATGGAAGTGTGATAACACCGGTAATACCTTGGTGGTGGGGGTCATTTGAGTTTTTCCTCTTTTCCTGGCTTTCCTTTGGTTTTAAATAGCCTGTAAGCTCAGTGAGCGATTTACTTTCACATTGGTGTCAAGCAGTCGCTTGTTTTAGTTCGATTGAGTTTTCCCACTTTCCTTTGTTTAAATGGCTTCTAAAAGCACCGCGGGCATTTTATCTTCACTTTAAAATTCAGAAATTCTGCATCAGGCTACTTGAATTCAGTTCAAGCAACAACAAAATACAAAGTAGAATATAGAACTTAACAAAACGAATAAAAATATCAGCCTATATTTAAACTTTGTTATTTGTGGTTTTATATCAGGCAATACAAAACTAAAAATCAGTAGAGAATGAGGAACAAAACAATTATGAAACGTTTATTAATAAAACGAATAAGAAAGTTGAGGCACGGACGGCATACACCTTGATGTAAAAATAAATACAAAATCAGCAAATACTGTGGAACCAAATAAAACGAGAAACTAAAATGTAAAAAACAAACAAAAATAAAAACTTTGATTATCACTTAGATCAGGGATGCCCAATCGGTCGATCACCGAAGGCAATGCTGGTAGATCGCGCTTAGGTCAGTGGTTCTCAACCAGAGGGCCGAGAGATAAAAAACATAACCCAATACATTGACTAATATTATGACTAACACGTTATGTAAAAATATATAGCCTATAAAGATTTTAAAAAAAAACAGCACCACCTCTCAACGCATTGTGTTTCGGAGCAGCAAACCATTTCTCATCGTGTGTAATACAGACTGAACGGCGGCTCAACACCTCTGTATGAGTGTATGCTACTCAATCTACAGCTCTCGGCTGTATGAAAGCAGCCAGTGTCACACTAGTAGCCTAACGTTTTGATGGACGACTATCGTAATCGAGGTAAAGATGATTACAGTGACATACAGGATCGCATTAGGCGCATTTTGTCCGTTATAATAGATAAGCAAACGAACCGTGTATGTGCACATTGATCAACTTAACATTTCTGCTTGAATACAGCGGCTATTTTATAACGGATGCTCACATGTGTTGGAGAAGTTTGTGAGGATCAGTGGTGTTTGTGCATTAGATGCGTCAAACAGCTTGTTCTTACAGAGCTTTACTGATGGCGTCGTGAATAATAATAACAACATTAAATTTTTTATTATTAAATGAATGCAATATAAAGAGACATCAACAAGCCTTTTTCATTGGATGCATTTAATTATTTAATTTACTTTTCACTTGGTAAATCTCAGTAAGCTTCTCGTTTGAAAAGTAGATCCGCACAAAAGTGTAGGCACCCCTCTACATGTGATAAATGAACTCTGATACTCGACTGTCGTTCGTTTGGTGCACTGCATTGAGCAGCCACGTGTCCTTCAGACGAACCAAATTATTTATATTACTATAAAAATAAAAAAAATCTAAACTATGCTGGGGGTCGGTGCTGCAGTGGGCAAGTGATGCAACCAGTGTTGCGGCTTAAAACCGCTATCACCACCAATCACAGCAAGCCTACCGTTTAACCCCGCCCACCGCTATGCACATGTCGTGGTATTAACAAGAAGCGACTGCACAGGGGCCGTTCGTACGTTGCTGATTACATCCAAGATCTAATAACGCATCCAAGATGATGTCATCGCGCCAATCAGGATCTAGCTAACTCGGTTCTTCAAACGCACCTGTGGTTGATGATTAGTATGGCTGGATTGAGTTATATGAGATAATTGTGCTTTCATGGGTTGTTTTAAAAGGGCAGATGGATTGATACTCGAAACCATGACCAGCAATTGGCTGGAGGCAAGACAGAAAAGTAATGACATAGTATAATTTATCATGTGTCTTTACAAACAGACGGTTTACAAACGGACAATACTCTGGACAAAAAGCCTAGGCAATATCACCACTGCAGGGTCTTGGACAAATAAAACCATTTGAGCTTTGATCATTTTAGTGTCTTTAAATTGGTCATGGTATATAACATTTTAAATGTTTGGCCCCTTCAGTAGTTCATGGTTTTGTGCGCTCTATAGTGTCTGTGAGATGCAGATCACTTAGTAAGTTCTACTGAGAACTTGGTCCTTTGTTTTACCGTGGATTCATTTACAAATAAGGAGCAATTCGATGTGGGATTTTCAGAAAGATGTGCCGCCTATATTGGATCCAACAGTAATGTTGCAACAAGTGCGAGTAACTTTTCATTACATGATCACTATTATGCTCTCTTCTTACAGATCGTTAGATATGTATTCAGTTACTTACGCATTTTTGACCTAAAATCACAGCAGCCTCCATCTATGAGGAATGTAGGCGATCAAACATACACAACTATTGAAAATGCGTGTTATACCATGAAAGGATCGCCTTCACTGAAATCCAGGGAAACGATGAGGTCAATGTTTCGTTCTTTTCTCAGCACTGAGAAGTAGGGCGAGTTGAGTAATAGTCCTGCATCCGCGTAGTCTCTCGTCTCAGTTCCCAGAAGAGCAGAAGGCACAGATTCATCTGGAGGATCACAGCATGAAATGAGTCTTTATTATATTATTCACATTACTGAATTTCTAGTTAATAGCAGGTCTGTTCTCGCCTTTCATTTTGTGAAGGAAGTTATAATTCCTGCCCCAGATCCACTGAGCCATGCATCTACAAATGCTCAAGAAAATGTCTGAAATACAAAACAGTGGTCCTTAAATTTAGGTAGAGCTGCAACAACTATTGAACATAGTGATGCGCTATAATAGCAGTACTATTGAACTCACATGCTCTTCCCAACTAGAATACATCACAATATCTAAATAAGCTTCACAATTCTCAATTCCACTCAATATAATCCGAATCAATCTTTGCAATGTTGCAAATGCTCAGAAGACACAGAGTAAGGGTACTTGCCAGTATCCCTTTAGAAGGTCAAATTTGGTTACAAACTTAGCAGGACCAACTCGATCAATGCAGTCCTCCATACAGGAAAGTGGAAAATAATCAGGTTTAGTTACTGCATTGACTTTACGATAGTCTGTGCAAACAAACCGATGAATCATATTTGGGGACTAACAAGCAAGGTGAACTCCATGCACGCTGACTCGCAAAGTTATTTTGGCATAAATATTCAACCTCTGCTTTCCTCAACTCATGTTTCTTAGGATTAAGTCGATAAGGATGCTGCTTTGTCACCAACATCGATATCATGCTGAAGTACTGTAGTCTGTGACGGAATATCACAAAACAGTGAACCTTCAATTAACGCAACGATATCCTTTCTTTGATTCAGAGTTAGGTGACCTAGATGAACATCTAAATCATGCAATATTATGGAGTTTGACAATTGACCAGAAGGCACAGAGAACCTGTTCAAAAACATCAACTGCCACAGACAGAAACGCAACAATAGCACTTGACTTAACTAACAGACTCATCCTTCACATAAGACTTAATCATGTTAACATGAACCAATCATGACTTTCTTCGATGATCAGGTGTGCAAAGCAAATAATTAGCGTCAGACAAATTCTCACTGTAGAAGGACCTGATCATTTTTGATAGTTCTACAGATAATTCAGAATTTTTAAACTACATGCATTTAGCAGATGCGGTTCTCAAAGCGACTTCATTCAGACTATACAATAGTATGTGTGTTCCCTGGGAATTGAACCCACAACCTTTTGCGCTGCTAGCGCAATGCTCTACCACTGAGCCACAGGAACAAATCGATAAAACCATCCGATTACTATTGGATTTATTTAACAACTCTTTATGTACGTTTTGGAGCATCATAGTTTTTGGTGAACAGACTTTAAAATGGAGGGACAGAAATCTGTGTAAAATTATCTTCTTTTGTGTTCCGGAGATGAACCAAAGTATCATGGGTTTGAAACCACACGAGAGGGTGAGTAAACCGTTCCTTTAAAATCATCATGACTGGGATTTGCCATAATCGTACTTCACTGGTTGTCTTCAGAAACGGTTGTTTCTTGGCATCACTTAAAAGTTTTGTTACTGATTGGAAGCGCTTTTGGATCAGTAAAGCACTTCTTGCTTTACAACTACTACAAAAAACAACGTACTAAAATATCCTAAAAGAGGTTTGATTTTCTTTCAACAAAATACACTTCTTGCTTTACACATGAAAAATGACAAAACACAAATCAAATACATTGTAAAGATGGTTCAACTTACCATCATGCTTCAAACTGAACAGACTCAAATGATTGCATACATGCTCCGTGTATTGCTTCATATACAGTTTTGCAGCTTCTTTGTCAGCGAGATTCAGTTTTTGTGTTGGAAAAATCAGCTGATGCTTGCCTCCAGCGAGGTCTGGGAAAGAAATATTGAGTTCTTGTTAACTGCTAATTAAACTTCAGCTATCTTGTTTAATAGGATCTTGTAATACAATGTTATCTTATACAGTTTAATCTATTAGTTTACATTTCCATAACTTCTTGATTGTCTTCAGAAACTGATCCTTGATCATTATTGACAATAAGTGATATAACTAGACTAAAATAAACTCCTCTATATTAATTCTAGCTTACCGTTCAGCGTTGTTCTGTTGGATTGATCAAGAGCAGAAGGATCCTTGTTTTTTAAAACACAGAGATTCATGTGCACAAGATCCGTGAGAACCTTGTTACTTTTCTACAGGTGAAGAGTTTGGGTCTTTTGAAGAAAACACAATGAACAAACATGAACAGTCAAATGTCTAGAATGTACAGTAAGTGCTTTCCACCTCACCTCTACATTCATCATGTTCAGATATCAGGAGTTTCCCACAAGCAAACATACACAACATTGTCCACAATTTAAGATACTTAGAATTGAAGCAAAATGAATTTGATCACATCTCATGATGTATTCAGTAACTGTGCATGAGCAGTACATTTGTTACAGTATGGATTGGTCAATAACGCCTTAAATAAAAACAGAAGTACAAATAAATGCTTTACCTTCCTTCATTTCCTTAAACATATGAATTCTCATAGTTTTTGAATGTTTAAAGAAATCTGAAAAAAAATTGATTGAAATAATCATGGATTCATATGACAATGAAATGAACGTCTGCTTTAGTCAGAATTGAATCTTCGAATGCAGCTTTACCTTGTATTTTTCCCCAGATGAATTCTTCATTATCTTCTCCAGCTAAAGCACTGCCACACAGAGCTGCAGAAAACATTACGTTTAAAAGGGTTAACAATAAAGGAAATAAGAGAACAGTTACTTATTATTTGAGCCCTTAAAATTGTTCAGCATAAATAATCTGTACTTTTGTTGAACAGCAAATTGCTGTGCAATTAAACTGATTTTTAACATTTATATTTCCGTTTTGACACCCATTAAGTTTGTTGTTCAGTGCAAGTTAAACTGCAAATATTAATAAACTCATGTGACATACCTTGCAGGTACAGCATGTCCATTTCAGGCTGGTGTTTTTTCTTTGAGCCGTTGTCAAACTGGCTGCCGAAGCTGGAGGTTTCCACAAACGCTCCAGTGAGGGAATAACCTGCTTCATGTGGAGTGATCTCAAACCAGGGGTCTGCAGACAGAAAACACCAACATATAACAGCTGACACGAGCACAATAACACTTTAATTATTTCAGACAAACACCGACCTCCTCCTTTCTCCTGTTTGCTTTGCTTGTCTGTCACTGTGTAGATGGGAAACGGGTCTTTACCGAGTTGGTACTGCTTATCTGTCAGAGCGTGTTCATCAATCTGTAGAAAAAATATTTTTAAGTTGGGTCAAACTGGGACGTGATGCTACAATTGTCAGATTGCATTTTTCGGTTAAAACAAAGAAGCTGCATACATATATGAAGGGCCTCTCCCATGTATGAGCTCACTTTAACTTTAACAATTACAAATATATTTTTTGAATTCAAAGTGTCAAAATGTCATTTGGTGCAACCGCCCAGCAGAAGATTAATCTGAAAAAATGTTAGGTTAACAAAAGTATTTTGGAATACTGTATCAAATTGCAAAGCATTTATATGTCCGTCATAATATACGAACAAACCTGTCCAATGATTTCCATTTTATTAAATATCATGTGGTGAGACATCTAGAAACTACCATTTTGGGACTTGTTGAAATCCATTCAAATAGAAGATTTTGCATCATATACCAATTTGCCAAGGTCCCATGGAAGCATCAGGCAGGTTTGAAATGCTTTCAAATTTGAAAAAAAAGAATCATATTTTAATAAAATCATAACCTGAGCCAGCAACCTCCCCCTACTCTAAATAGACCTTTCAAAGTATGGTAACGCTCAATCCCTCATTGAGGGAATAGAGATGTGTCCTTCATGCCACATCTCCGGACTGCCTCTGAGTGGGTTGAGACTCCTCAGAACAGAACAAGTGAGCAGATGCTACACTAGCCTATTTATACCCGTATATCTGGGGCATAGCCAGCTATGCAAATTCTACACCCAATTTCATTGGCCTTCTCATTGTCAAAAGTGTTTGGGCTTCCAAGAGCGACCCCTAGCGTTGTACACTTGGCCATCTCCATTCCCACCATCAGGGAACGAGGGTTACACGTAACAGATGTTACTTGGTTAAACCATGGCAAAAACAAATTAACCATGGGTTTGTTACACCAACCACAGTTTAACCATAATACCTGTAGTAAAACAGCTGTTATACAAATCGTAGAAATATGCCACAAGAAAAAAATGGTAACTACACTTTTACTATAATAAAGCAGTGGTTAATTTTCATAGTGGAAATGTTTCAAGTGGACCCCTACAACCCTTGCTAAATTTAACAATGGTTTATTATATTAATAGTGTAGTAACGATGTTTGTTTATTTTGCTGCATATTGTTGGACATTTGTAAAACCAGTTGTACAAATATACCATGGTTAGGTTAGCAAAACCGTGGTTAATTTGTGGTTAGCCAGTTAGCTATTAGTAACCATATTTATTAAATTTTTTACTAGTAAAACAATGGTTAATTTTTGTAAGAGAAGTTGTAAAAGTTGGTCAACTTACATAATGTATCACGATTACAGTAATTGAGTATTTAATCAGTTTATTTTAGCTACTATCCAAAAAAGTAGTCACAGCCAGGTTCTTCATTTTTTGTGCTCTCTACTCAAATATTTTGTGACCAGTAGTTTACTTTTGTGGCAGGTAGACTTATAATAAACTGAATAATGATCATTCAGCATGTTGGTTTTAAATCCTAAAATATTTATTCCAGTTAAATTCAGATTAGCCACAGAATCTGAACTATCAATGTGGTCTCAGACTTTGCAACCCACTGCATGTATCCTAGATTTGGAGTCATTTGTAATCAGAAGAAGTTTACAGCAAGTGCTCAGCATCTCATGATCAACAATTTAGTACAAAAATAGCTGAATGTGACTAGAGTTAATCATGCAGGGTTATGAATATTTACAGACCTCTTTCACGTATGTTGTGACAACCAACACTGCCCAGATATCAGTCAAGCTGAAGATGTCTTTCTCCTTGTAATATTTCTTCAGTTTGGCAAATGCGTCTCCATGGCTGACTTCTGGACCGCTGATTCTCTTGATGATTTGGTCTTTCACGGTCTCTAGTTTGGTGGACCAGTCTGGTTCTTGGTATAAGGATGCACCTGCAGAGAAGAATATACTGCTCTCATTTTTGACATTCAAGTCTATTCAATCTTTGTGTTAGTTGTTTCTCAGAGTTCATACCAGGTGGATCCAGAGACTCCGCTCAGATAAAGGATGCAGTCCAGAAGACCTGCTTTATCAAGCTGAACCAGAGATCCCAGCAAACCCACCATGGCTCTTTGTCCTCCTCCAGAACCCAGTAATGCAATGCGTGGCATTTTATTCTGAAATACACAGATTGATTGTGCAAACATGCATTTGTAGGTCATTTCAAGAAAGAACAGCCAGGTGGATAGATAAATTAAGTATAAGATGTTTGACCTGACTGCAGTGTATCTGGAGTTTCTGCAGGCCTTGAAAAACAGCGTCTCTTCTTTTGACTACAAACTCCTCCTCTTTTGCATGTAGAGATTGAGCTAATCTCACTTCACCGCTGCATTGGTCACAAAGACATACAAACAGACAGAAGCTAAATTTAACAATCACATAAGTCTACGGTGAAAGAAAGCAAACTTTTAATTTACAGAATTAACCAAATTTTGCCACAAGTTAAATATATGAAGTTTCTACAATATATAAATTAATGTAGAAACTTAATTTCCTGTAAAGCTGCTTTGCAAAGATTGTATCGTAAAAAGCGCTATGCAAATAATCTTGAATGGAATTAATATGGATTATGCGTTTCATGTAATTCATTACTGAAAGTGATGAAACAATAACTGTTCATTTTCAGCTCTCTACATAAATAAAATTGAATTTATGCACATTTTAAAAACCGCTCAAATTGAATACTTAAACTTTGTCTGTTTCTTTCTCTTTTTCTATATTATCCTAAATACTTTAAAATCCTATATTTAATTTGTTTAAATTATTAGTCCATTAGCATTGGGATGTTTTAAATACAAAGACAGCCCTCCTTTCTTGGCCTTGTGCCATTTAATATATGTTTTATTTTAGATTTGAATTCAAGTAACTGAAGTTTATTGTGAAGATGTTCACAGAATTGAACAACGGTTTGTAATAGACATTCATTGTTAAAGTAATTAAGTACAGTACTTGTATAATTAGGAATCGGAGCAGGATTACAAACCTTTCCTTAAGTTTGGATGCACTCATCTGTAATACAAGAGTCAACATTAAAGTTAAATAACTTGAAACCTATTAGATAAAATCAGGAAAAGTCATTCCTCAAATGTAAATTATTAGCCACAGTGTATAGTCTTTAGTTTGCAGGTCATCAGTATTGGCCAATATTTAATTAGTTAAATTCATTCATACTATTATTTTCACTATAAACAAAATGACATTAAAAACTTTTGAATTGTCTGTCGTTTAAGTTTTGACATATACTCACTGTTCTTGACTAGTCTTGTAAAATCCTGAGATTCACTGATAACAGCTCAGAAGATAACAGCTCTTTTATAGGCTCTGGTTAATCAGGAGTGGGGGGGGGAGATCATTAACATGGACTTGGTGTGATGACTTGCTGCTGATTATTGCACAGGTTAGGCTTGCACTGATTTAGATTATGTTGTATTAACAAAGTTGGGGAGAAGCACGTTCAGATAATTAACACAAGAGGAGAACAATCAGTAATCAACCCAGTTAACAAGATAAGAAAGAGGCGTGTTATATTCACCATTTCAGCGGGAGATTTAAGGAAGTGATGTCTTTGGTCCCCGGATGTTTCCGGTTAGTGTTTGAGCGCATTCAAAACAATGGTGGTAGGCGCTGGATGCACAGTGAATGCGATAATTTATTTAATCCTGCTGTTTAAAATGTCAAAATAAAATAGATCAGTGTTGCTCAGTGCTCTCTCTGGCCTGCAACTAACATTAATCTATAAATAATCGTATGTTAAAGGGTTTAGGTCTCTGAGAAACGCGCCTGGATTGCAGCAGTGAAGCTAGGAGCAGAATAGCTAGCAGCTTAGCATACAGGTAAGGACAAGTTCTTGTTTTTCCATTTGATTTGATTTATTTTATTTATTTACGTTAACTCTTCAAGTATCTTGCAGCATTGGGTTTTCCTCATTGTTGGCATATGCCTAGCATTTAGATGTTTGGTGAAGGGCAAGCTTTATTTCCGTTTATTGTAAGCGTTATGTGGGCTATAATTATACATGAGCTCTCATTGGTTGTCTAGCTATCTTGTCAGCAGATAAATGCAGAGTAACACGTTGTAAAATGCAAAAGCAAATGCAAATGCAAAAGCAAAAATACTGTAATCTAAAACTTGACCATTGAATATCGAAACGGTTAAATGCACACTTATGCTTGTCTAGTGTTATATCATGTACTGATGTATTAAACACTAATAGTTTTATTTATAAATATTGTGCATTAAATCAAATCGTTTTTCTACTTGTCTTTAGGAAAGACACCTAAGACCGTAAGGACCGCTGGTTGTTCATGGCAGTGCCAAACCACATGTGACCGTATGAACACCCAGATGTGTTTGAGAACTTGAGGATGATGCAGTGTAGTCCTCCAAGCTGCCCTTGGCCAGCCTGCTGCTTTTGATATTGATCACATGTTAATAAATTCACTGGAAACCGTGTCCTTCATTTATATGCAGTACTGGTCATATGTCTGGACACATTACTATTTTTTTTTTTAAAGTCTTTTCTGTTCATCAAGCCTCATTTATTTGATCAAAAGTAGACAATCAATATTATATTTAAATATGACAATTTTAAAATAATGGTTTTCTGTTTCAATATTTATTTCTGTAATTCAAAGCTAAATTTTCATCAGCCATTACTCCAGTCTTAAGTGTCATATGATCTTCAGAGATAATTTTAATGTGCTTATTTGGTTATTGTCTGTGTTTGAAACCATTATGCTGCTTAATATTTTTTTCTGGAACCTGTGATGCTTTTTATACAGGATTGATTGAATCCTGGCCGGGATTTTCTAAACATAGATGTCTTTCCTAAAAGTATTTATTTTCTATCAATTATTTAAAAAAATCAATTTAACATCCTCGCTGAATAAATGTATTAATGTTCTCAAAACAAATACTGACCCCAAACTTTTGAACAGTAGTGTATGTTACAAAACATTTGGATTTTAAATAAATGCTGTTTTATTCAACGAATAATAAAATGATCTCCGGTTATAAATATTAAGCAGCACAACTTTTTCCAACACTGATAAATCAGCTCCGGAGTAGTTATGTTTAAAATTCAGATTTGATCACATAAATTATATTATCAATTAAATGCAGGCTTGACGAGCATAGACTTATTTCAAAAACAAAAAGTAATAGTGCCCACACTTTTGACTAGTGTTTACAGTAAATGTGCAGAAAAACATTCACATACGTATACGTATGTAGTGTGTGCATTTATTAATGTGCATGTATAGGTACATCTCAAAAAATTGGAATATGATTAGTTAATTTTTCGTGTAACATTTCAAAAGTGAAACTTTCATATATTTATTAGAATATCATGAAAATGTCAATTTTTGTCACTCATTTCAGAAAGTGAAACCCATATATTATATATATTCGTTGCACATAGAGTGAAATATTTCTAGCCTTTATTTCTTGACATTTCTATGATTATGGCTTACAGATAATGAAAACTCAAAATTCAGTGTCTCAGAAAATTAAAATATTGCATAAGATCAATAAGAAAATTATATTTTAAACAGAAATGTCAGGCTTCTGAAAGTTATGTTCATTTCTATACACTCAATACTTGGTTGGGGCTCCTTTTGCATGAATTACTGCATCAATGCGGCGTGGCATGGAGACGATCAGTCTGTGGCACTGCTCAGGTGTAATGAAGCCCAGGTTGCTTTGATAGCTGCCTTCAGGTCATCTGCATTGGGTCTGGTGTCTCTCATCTTCCTCTTGACAATACCCTATATATTCTCTATGGGGTTCAGGTCTGGTGAGTTTGCTGGTCAATCAAGCACAGTAACACCGTAGTCATTGAACCTAATTTTGGTACCTTTGGCAGTGTGGGCAGGTGCCAAGTCCTGCTGGAAAATGAAATCAGCATCTCCATAAAGCTTGTAAGCAGAAGGAAGCATGAAGTGCTCTAAAATGTCCTGGTAGATGGCTGCGTTGACTGTGGACTTCAGAAAACACAGTGGACCAACACCAGCAGATGACATGGCAGCCCAAATCATCACTGACTGTGGAAACTTCACACTGGACTTCAAGCAACATGGATTCTGTGTCTCTCCTCTCTTCCTCCAGACTCTGGGACCTTGGTTTACAAATGAAATGCAAAATTTACTTTCATTTAAAAGAGGACTTTGGACCACTGAGCAACAGTCCAGTTATTCTCCACAGCTCAGGTAAGATGCTTCTGACGATGTGTCTGTTTCAGAAGTGGCTTGGTAGCTCTTTTCCTGAAGATGTCTGAGCGTGGTGACTCTTGATGCACTGACTCCAGCTTCAGTTCACTCCTTGTGAAGCTCTCCCAAGTGTTTGAATCAGCTTTGCTTGACAGTATTTTTCGCTCACAGCTCTTTAATAGATTGGAAGTTATCTTTCTAATAGAAAACAGAGAGTGTTTTATAATAGATCTTTCTCGGAGGCTAAAAGACCTATTGTGGTGTACCACAAGGTATCTGTTTAGGTCCATTATAATTTTGTATTTTTATAAATGGTTCACCATATGTTGTTGATAAGGCTAATATATTTATGTATGCAGATTATCCTACAATGTTTTCTGCAGCACATACATTAGCTGAGCTTCAGGAAAATGTAAGTAATGTGTTGTTAACAATTATAAAGTGGGTTCAAATTATTAAATTGATTTAAAATTGAGAAAAACTAAATCTATTGTTTTAGTAAAAAATAGTATGACTAAGGCTGCTGATTTGAATTTATTTATTAACAATAGAACAAGTAACACGTTACTTTTCTGGGTGTGATGACAATACGTTGTCCTGGTCCAAACATATAGATTATACAGTAAGTACTATGGGAAAAAGTATAGCGTTGGCCAGGAACATTTCAGCATTTATCCCATCTTCACTTTTAAAATATGTGGTACAGTCATTAGTTTTATCGCATCTTGACTATTGCCCTATGGTATGGTCCAGTGCTTTGGAGAAACACCTAAAAAACCAACAGATAGTTCAGAACAGAGCAGCCAGGCTAGTGCTTCATTATCAGTTTTAAATAATCTTAGGGATATGCATAGAAAGTTATCGTGGCTGCTGGTGAAGGTTAAATTATTTTACGATTGTTGGTATATTTTTATAAGTATTCAAGTATCATACTCCTTGTATTTTCTTTGAAAAACTTGTTTATGAGGGACTTAGACATGGTTATAAAACACGTCAAGTGAGTAAGGATCAACTTTTTACTGTGTCCAGGAACAAATTTGATTAAAAGACTGTACTTTATCAAGGTTCTTGTGGTTGAAAATAGTATGATTTTGTTAATCATTTAATACTCATGTTTATGTTGAATATGTTAAAATGAATTATTTGTCTGTTTCTATGAATGTCTCACATTGGATGTTTCACATGTTCTGTTAGAGACAAAGGACTGACCACAACCAGTCTGCTGTGTAATTTTACCAAAACCCCTAAATCAAAGTTAGGGTGGGGTACGAGATGACACCAGCACGGGGGGGAGGCTGGTGGTCTATCTAAGCAGAGAGCTGCAGAGAGAGCGGCATTGTTGCTTTCACATGACCTGCTAGCAGAACACTTCAAATGTGTGAGGCAATCAGTATTGTTTGGGCTGAACACAATTCTTCAATAAAAACCTTTTTATTCTTAAAACATCCTTCAACTCGACTATCTTTATCCAAGGCTTCATCCACATTAATGGCGTAGTCGGCAGGATTTTGTGGGAAAACATCGATTGACAATTGGCAAAACCAGAGCTAATTCAGCTGAAGGGGCAGACACTGTCTTGTCCGAGAAAGCTTGCGGTCCAGCCGGCTCTCAGATAAACAAGGTAAGGCAAAGATAAAATGACTTTGTCTAGTTAGGGACCGTGTGTTTTTTCGGGTTGGCGAGAGTTGTGGTTCTCTGGTAAGAACGGAAAATGCTAAAATTATTCAGCCAAAAAATTGTTAGAAATCCCCAGAATCATTGAAAAAGAACATGAATTGAAGGTGGAAGAAGATTAAAATGCTAAGAGAACTGAGGATGATATAGTAATAATAAAATAGAATTGAGATACGAGTTGTAATAGGAAATAATAAAAATAAGGACAGAGGCACGTGTCCTATAAAAAGAATAAAATAGAACCGAGGCGCGTCTTCTATTTCTAAAAATACAATCGAGGTGCGAGTTGTATCAAAGGGAATCAAAAATACAACCAAGGCGCGAGTTGTATTTAGTGAAATCGACCGTATAGTGTGGAAGAATTAATTCAATAATTAATTAATAAGAATTAATAATGAACGAGAACCTAATATAAGTGAACTTACTGATGAACAGATCATAAACAGACTAATTTGTGACTGGGTAACATCTGTGAACGAACGGTCAAAAATTAAGAGCTGGGGAACTGCAAAAATGTTATATTGACTGCTATTATTCACTAATTACGATATAGAGATTAACTGCATAGATTAAATAAAAGAGATTAAACGCACATCACAAAACCCAAATAATTGAATTTTTCCCATGTATTGTAGAAGCTGAAACTCTGCTCCTGTGGGCAGATATTGATTTTCATTTAGGCCAGCGGCGTCATAAAAGCAAAAGTGCACGACAGTAACCATCTGTTTCAAGGGTAGGAGCTGTTTACCACACAAACACAGACAGACATGGATGAGGTTAGAGCAAAGAAAAGCTATTAGAAATAACTATGGCTAAATCACCTTTGGATTAAATAATGGCGAAAAATCTAAAAGAGGGAGAGGAGCTAAAGGATGTTAGTACAGGAAAGATTAAACTAAAAAGTTAGCTGAAAAAGGCTAACACTAACCCTCTACCTAGCATGGGAAAAAAGATTGCCTCCATACAATGAAAAACTGACCATGACTGAGCTCCCAGCATATTGCACAAAAAAAGGAGTAGAAAAACATGTAGGGATATAGTCGGTGATTTCAGAGGGAGAAGAAACCACAGTGAAATTTGTGGCAGGAATGCTTAGATTAAAAAGCATAAATCATGCGGAAGATAATGAAAGTATGACTGGCCAGAGAGAGTCAGAAGAGGCCCAAATAAGGGAAGACCGACAAGATAGTAGAGGGAGGGGAAGACAAATGAGTAACTTTGAACCAAATGCAGAAAGCACCCCATTTGAAAAAACTGGAGCAAGGGAATTAGGAGCAGGGTTATTAGAAATAAATGAACGAGCAACTGAATTGGTAGACGAAATAGCAGACAAACACAAGGAGCTAACCAAAACAATTAATGAAAGATTAATGGAGGAAAACCTCCTTAAAGAATTAAGAAAGATGGAACTCCAAAATTTGAAAGAAAGGGAAACTGGGATGAGCAAACTTATTCAGATGGGTGGAACCAGCCTAAATTAAAGTTTAATATGGAAAAATCCACAAATAAAGATGCGTTTAAAAAATATAGAGAAAGAGAGGCAGCAGAGACAACAGGTACCAGGTCAGGTAGGAAATATAAAGAGACATTCAAGGGAGCAAAAATGATGCCACTATTAGTGGAAGGAACACAGCTGAAATACGTACCATGGGGAGGTAGGGACGTAGAAACATTAAAATCAAAGCTACCGAGCCTGAGAGATGGGGCCAATAGATGGATAGCCGCTTTTGAGGATGAGACAGTGGGAGATATGATTGCGGTAGGGGATATTAAAGTTTTGCTGTCTAAGGTATTAACCAGGCAAGAGATGGAGGATATACTGAAGGACGCTGGCATGAAGGATGCTGTGGGCTTTGTAATGCAATTTTATATGAAGCTATTATTTCAGCTCCGGGAATTATTTGTTAAAGATTCAATATTGCTTGATTAAAGTAATATTAATCTTTAACTTACAATTATACTGTGTTAAGTGGTCGTCCAGCGATCACTAAACAGCATATTCTATTAATCTCTCAAATTCGAGCTAAGGTAACATCATCTTTGTGGCAAGAAGGATACAATACTTGAAAATCACATTCCAGAGACAATTCTTTATAAAACTAAACAAGGTTTATTTACAATACTAATATTCTAACATACCTAATAACACACAAACATACACACATGCATACGGGAGTTTTGAGGTTAAGGTTGAAAGAATAGCACTCTTTCCTATTTTAACACTTAGACCAACCAGAAAAGATCACGACAAATGCCTAGGCTTTGTTACTGCATTCAGATCAATTTACTAGTTCAGTCAGAAATAGAGATGCTGTTGTGAATACTTGCTTTCTGTTGGTTAAGCAGGCTGGATCTTTGTCTCGCTTCGTTGCTCTGGGAAACTCTGCTGGCTCGCCTTGCTGTTGCGTGGCGTCACCGGGGAGCCGTGTTGGAATCACGGAGGCTGTTTAATGCTGGTTCTGCGATGTTACGGCTTTTGCACAGTCTTGAACTTCGCCTGGATGGTTGGTTTCAGTCGGTGTTAAGGCGGTGTCCAGCAGACTGGCGTCCGGGTCGTCCGGGAGGCGATCGAGGTAGAAGCAAGAGAGTCCAGGAGCACAAGAGAGAGAGAGCGCGGACGCGCCTCGTCTTTTGAACTGTCCGGTTTTGGACCCGCCCACAGGCGGCTGGTCGAATCAGAGTGTCCATATGGGGCGGAGCCCCGCCCATGTCCATGGTTTCGGCTTGCGTTATCTGATATTTCATTCATTCCGTGAAAGATATACACAGGCCTTTATATCTGTTATAAACATGCAGGATGCTAAAGTTTAACGGTTATCAACACCACTTATGACTTACGATGCCAGCTTCTTTTAGAGACTAAACATCGCATTTGGCACAACCTACATATTACAGTTTATGCAGTTTAAGGCAAGATTAAAAATCACCCACATTTTCCTAAATAATTCACATTCACAATAATCACCTCAAGCCTATAAAGGCCGAGTACAACATTAATATTCATCTTGTTTCTTGAGTAGATGAATTATTATTATCATGAAATGAATGTGTCTTTTAGAAATCTTCCATGTTACTTTCCTTTGTTCTGTGACCGAAAGAAATCGCGCGCTTTTGCGCTGATGAGGAGGAGGGGCTTTAGAGAGAGACTGATTCTTTAGCTGGCCCTGGTGACCTGTAGAGACAGTTGAATTCCTGCCGACATATGTTACATATCCCCTTTGGCTTGGTGATGTTCCCGATGGAACATCGTCAGGCCCTGGAACAAAAGGCAGGAGAACAGGCACATACAAGACACAAACATAATTTCTATCACTGACTGAAACCTGGTGCAGGGTAATTTGGGAAGGAACAGGTTAGAAACTTGAGAAGACATAGGGAAGCATTGTTTAGCATTATTGACAATTGGGTCATTTTGACTGGTTTAATTGTCAGGGGTTCGAGGCGGTATAGGCATGATCTCAATCAGGTTGGTCAAATTCTCGGTTCGGGTTCTGGTCGGGTTTACCACGCCGGAAAAGGCGCGGGACGCCTGACGTGTATTTGTTGAGAGACTCTTGAGCGGCGTTCACTCGCTTGTGTAGGAGGAAGGCCAGTGTCAAAGTCACAACATCTCCCTACGATAGTAGAGATACAAAGACCGAATAATTGGCACGCCCGGCGGCAGAAGGCTAGCGATAGCTTCTAAAGCTGTCAACGGTGTCAAATCAATAAGAGATTTCGATTTCAGCCTGATATTCATCGTCGGTGAGGTGATACAATGCTAACTCGTCAATATGGAGGATCGCGCCCTTAGGGACAGTGATCCAGAAAGTTTGGTTGGGCAAATTAATGCGTGTGGCGGTGTCGTGTTGATCGCATGTGAGGGTAGCTGTTCGTGCTGGGGTGTTGACCAGCCAACGGTTTCTGATGATTTCGCTTGCATGCTACCTCAACTTGAGAACGTGGTGTTGCTTCGGGCAGCTAGTGTCGGGTTTAATGGATTCTAAACCGCAGATGCCCTTGGTATTATCGCGCACGCAGAGTTTACTCGGGTAGAGGAGTGAATGTCCTAAGTGAGCGTGCCCATCTTTAAGTTTGGGGCCAGATACAACTGCTCGTTGTTCTCGTGATACGCAGCGACTTTAGGAGTTTGGATTTTGACATAGGTTTTCCCTTGCCGTAATCCCACATTCACAGCGTCTTTGAGCCGATAAACATTATTAATGTCGATAATGGGCAAACTGAAAAGACAACTAAGTCACCTGTTTCCGGGTTTGCGTATATGGGAATAGCGCTACCGGGAAAGGGGCGAGATGGGTTTGGATGAGACTAGCGGGGCCCGCAGTGGCCGAAGTTACAACGTTTGAACAAGGCTAAGAGGTATCGTGTAGCACGGAATCCTATTCATGGCTACGTTGTCAATCGAGGAACTTTTACATCGTGTATCATGTCGTTCATGATTTTGGCGGGTGGCCTCGATCGGTCGACAACGGTTCTCACAGCGAATTACAGCGACTTTACTGACGGAAGTCGATCTCAATTTCAGGACCTGGATTCAAGGATTGGTTAAGGGGTTCAAAGTGAGAGAGAGGAAAGGAAAAACACAAAGTGAGACACGAGATAAAGAAACCAAACAACAAAGCAAACAAATAAACAAACATTTTTTTTAGAAAAAAAAAATGTACAAATAAAAATCAACCAAAATTTAAACAAAAATTAGGAGAGTTTTTTTTAGAATTTTAGAGAGTAACTCCTCTCTACTAGATTGGTCCTAGCAGTGCTGCGGAGGAGAGAATATGGATTGTGTCGAAGCATGGTTGCTATATGTTTTCCTAAAATGACAATACTTATGCTTGTGTGGTGTAGAGCATATGGTTGTCGGTCTGTGTCAGTGGGTTTGATCTTCCCCCTTTTCCTGTCGGTGGTTTGGATTTGCCGGTTGGAACTGGCAACATATCATGGTGCATCGTGTGTGTGTCAGCATAATCCCCCTCTGGCCGTGAGGTACTACGAGCTTTGGCGCAGTGAGTGGCTTAGGGACATACGCGAGGACACTGTCTTGCAGATGCAGCATGTGCTTGACAGAGTGGAGCGGAGCTCAAGGATGTGTTCAGGTCCGTGGAGGAAATGGAATGTTCTAATGGGTTTGACATGTGAGCTGTCATGGTTCGTAGTGACGAATCCGCATTTTGGAGGGTGAGGAGATCGTCAGCAGCAAACTGAGGTGGTATGGCAATGCAGGAGGGCAGGGGTGTGCTGCCAGTGGCGTGCTGGCGGGTTACTGCTGCCACTGTAGGGTTGGGTGGGAGGGCATGAAGTGTCCAGGACTCTTCATGTAATGCACCTGCTTTGGTGAGGGCATTGGTTTGGTCATTTGAGGGCTGGAGTTTGGGAGGAAACGTTTAGGATGTCAGAACTGATCTGGTGTTCTTCGGAGGAATGGCAGGTGACTGAGACAGCACTTTCAGGAACTTGAGGAGTTTCATCAGCAGGTGTTTGTTGGACGCTGCTGTGATTTGGAGTATTGGGTGTTGAGTTAGTGTTTAACTCTGTTGCTGGGTTTTCAGGTGGGGTTTCATGTCCATCTGAAGTTAGGGTGTTTACTGTTCTCTGAGAGTGAGGTGAAACAGTGCTGTTTTCTGTGGCTGATTTGTTCAGCTTGTCACTGCCTTTTCGTCCGACAGCTAGTCAGGCTGAATCTGGTTTCTCTTTCTTTTCCCACTTCCGGTCCTCCTCTTTTCGTTGGAAGAACTCTTTCATCATCATTTCCATCAGCTTTTGTGAGTCGAAATGCGTTGGTGTTTCTTGTTCTTGTGTGGATTCGGTTGGAGCTCGGTCAGTTTGGAATCTTGGTGAATTCTTTCGTCGATTCCTTGGGCTGACTGCTCCAGGGTGAGTTTGTCGCTTTCCCTTGGAGTTTCCATACGAGCTTGGCTGGTTCCACAATCTATCCCATGGGCTCTCATGAAGCCTTGCTTGGTCCCATGACTTATCCCAGTGTCGTCCAGGTGAGCGTTGACGTCCACGCGGTCCATCCCATCGGTCATACCTCTGTTTAGGTCGGGTGCCAGCGTGTGAGTCTCGTTCTCTGTTGGACGGGGGTGCATTCCACTCTCTGTGTGGTGGCTTAGCACTGTCTTGGCGTTGGGTGCCCTCTAGCACCAGTTCGTGGTGTTGAGTGTTGAAATCAAGAACTGCTGGGGTTTTTGCGCTCTTTTCTGAGGTCATCTTTTGTTTGCAATAGGCTTTTTGCTGCAAGTCTTGCAACTGCTGAGTGTTGATCGTTCGTGGGCATGCGAGGACACCAAGATGGTGGCTTATGCCAGGATGAAGGTTTCTTAGGAAGAGAGTTTTAAAGTTCAGTTCATCTTCCATGTCAGAATCATTGCGAGTTCCAAAATATGCTTGTCTGAGTCGACTATAGTAAGCTTGAGGAGGTTCCTGACGTCCTTGTCTCATCTCCAGGGCTAAGCCTTGATCGGACTCAGGGTCGGCGAACTCTTTAATGAGGGCTTTTTGCAGCCGTTGATAATCAGTCTTTGTGTTAACAGGCTGCTGGTCAAGGAAGCTGCGCATTTCAGGACTGGATGTTGTTCGGAGTAAGTAGAGTTTATCTTTGTCCGTAACGTTAGGTCGCATTTCCAGATGGAAATCAATATCTTGCAGATAAGCTTGGACATTTTGGCTGTTTGGCACGCTGGGGTTGAATTTTCCAACGTTTCGGGCGAGCTTGTCAAGATCTTTTAGGTCCAAGCCATGCGACTATCTGCGGCTGGCTGCAGCAGATTCTTCTGGTTCTGTCGTGATATAAAGTTCTTCAGGCGCTGGTGAATGTTTTAACACCACCCCTCTGTCTTATGTTCACGTGTCAGTCCAGGAACAGGTGACTTGGTCCTGCTTGGCAGGGGTGCGGTTGGTGCATGTCCTGTCCTTGACGGCTCATGGCGTAGTTCATAAGTGTGCTTGAGTTCCTCTTGGAAACGTTCAGACTCCTCTGTGACGTAGTCGAGCTGTCGTGTTAGGCGGCTGATCTCGCTTCTTGACTCAGCCAGATGAGCTTCAAGGGCTTTGATTCTGCTGTTTTTGTCCCTGCAGTCAGTCTTTGCCTTCTCTAGTAGCTTCTCTGCATACTGTAGCTTGTCAGCACGATCAGCGAAGTCCTCTTTGATTTGCTGCATTTCGTGGCTGGTAGCTGCTAGAGTCTCTTTTAGCCTGTTGATCTCCTCCTCGGCGCCTTGCTCCACCTCATCGGTCCCTTCCTGTGCTTCACGTTCCAGCTGCTCTATGCGTCATTGTGCGCTTGTCAGCTCCTGCTGGCGTTGTGCAGCGGCGTGCTTGTCGCTCAGTTTGAGGGTGGTGATGAGTGTGTGGCTTAAGGAGCTGGTGATCTTGGCTAATTCTTTGTGACTGTAGCTTTGACTTGGGTCTTGTCTCATAATGCTTGTTATGTTGTCATCTAGCTGGTCTTGTGTCTGGTGTTTGAGTATCTCAGCAGCTTTAGGGAGGATGCTGTCTGTTGTAACACTTAGCCACATTTCAAGTCCTTCCCAGTGACCGACATGTTCTGTTTTGTGAGACATGTTCTGGCGGTTGAGGGAGATCTTGGACCGAACTGACACAGACCTTGAATAGGAAACAAAGCAAAACAAAACAGAACAAAGCAAAACAAACAGGGGTGTGAATGTGCAAAGTGTAGTGTCTGCTAGTGTTTGAGTGCGGTTCTCGGTGTCTGTGATCCTCTGGTGGGGTGCTTGTAATTTGCAGCTTCTGCGTAGAAATTGAGCACGTGTAGAGGCAGCACAGCTGGGAAACAGAGAAAGAAAAGCACACTAACAGAATGAGTAAACAAGGACAATAACAATAACCAAATCTCTCTTTTAATAGCAGATTTTCTTCTTTTCGCTTTTGTTAAGTCTGATTTAGAAGGACGCTTCTAGTCAGAAAATTATAAGCGGGCTTTCTCTTTTGTAATAGGACTATGTATTGTGTAACGAGGTTGATAGATACGGGAAGAAGGAGGCGGGAACCGGCGAACATTCAACACATTTTAATAACAAAACAAACAAACACAAATGAAAAGCGGCAGCCCCTCACGGACGACTGCCGCACACAAAACACAAACTAAAAGTGGTGCAGGTGTCGTTCATTACCAATTACTCCACCGGCCTCGCTCCGTTCCACGGCTCGGCCCGCCCACTCGTCACATACCCCCATCGCCCCTCGCAGGCCGGGGTACTCCCGAGACTGCGCTCTACTCCCTCCCCTCTCCCGGGGAGCCCGTCAAGGCGGCGCGGCGTACCGGGGTAAGGACAGGCAGGCGAGAAAAGGAGATGGAAGGATGAGGAGTGACAGAGCGAGAGAGGGAGAGAGAAAAAAAAAATCTCGGTCCGGTTCCCGGACACACTGCCGCTCGGTCCTCAACCAGCTGAGCGGTTCACTCGCGGATGCCATGCGATGGTACTGGACATCTTTGGTGGACGGGCGATGCTCCTCCGCCTCCTGGCGGCGGTGGCTCCTCCGGTCGAGGGCAGCCGGCAGCGAGTCCCCCGTTCCTGCTCCTCCCCAAACATGGCGGATGGCAGCAGGCTTGCCTCCAGGCGAGCGACTCCTCCGCTCCCTCTCGGACGGCAGCCACCCCTCCTCGACCCAGGAGCACGGCAGCGAGTCTTCCGTCCCACCTGTTCTTCTTTTGCTCCAGCACCACCGCTT
This sequence comes from Gymnocypris eckloni scoliostomus, assembly GCA_027564155.1. Lineage (NCBI taxonomy): Eukaryota > Metazoa > Chordata > Actinopteri > Cypriniformes > Cyprinidae > Gymnocypris > Gymnocypris eckloni. The sequence goes on along the minus strand of CM050414.1, from coordinate 48,917,420 downwards.
CGGGCAGCCACTGGCGGTCTCCGCTACTTCCTGCTCCTCAGCACCGCGATCCCCCTCAGCAGCGAGGGCTCTCTGACAGCGTGTCCCTCCTTCCTGCCGGGTTTCGGCACCAATGTAATGAAGTTGATATATACGGGAAGAAGGAGGCGGGAACCGGCGAACATTCAATACATTTTAATAACAAAACAAACAAACACAAATGAAAAGCGGCAGCCCCTCACGGACGACTTTTTTTTTTTTTGAGTTAATCAGATCACCTAAGGAGATGAAGTATGGCCTACAGGTAGAGCCAGACTTGTGTTAAGTCTGAAATTAGAATTAACAATTAGAATGTGGTTTCTAATTAAAATTTAATGATGTTATCATTGAAATTGATAGGATCGATTAGGATTTAGACTTACAAGAGCAATCTACAATTGAGTTGAAAACCAATATTGTTGCAATATGTAAACAGGAAGTGTAATTAATTATTAAATGTACTTAGAATTTTCAAATTCATTGTATTTTCATTGTAATTAATTATGAAATTAAATTACAGCTTCCAAATCACTCGTTTCGGATTCCTATAATAGTAATTAAATAATTTCCAAACTTACTCATCCCTCATTGTGTCATTAACATCAAACCAAATTAATCTGTATCCTAATTACTTGTAAACAAAATAAAAAATGTCTGGCCCTCTTGATAATAATTAAGGTTTTAGCCTACTGTAGTTGTCAAATTATAAGAGCGCTTATGATTAATCAATGGGTACTGTTGCTACTTGGAGGCAGGAATTGAAATTATTTTATGAAATGAATTTAATTTCAAATTTGTAATTAATTATGACATTCAATTAACAATTAAAAATTCCTAACAATAGCAACTTATCCACTGATGTGTTTTAAAATCAGAAAAGCCGTTATAATTGAATGAGTCACCATATTATCAAGGTAATGAGGTAATACTGAATTATCTTCTAATAAAACTATTAAACCAATAAGGTAAAAGACTTTAATCAAATGTTTATTAAACCAACCTGTGAGATTGTCAGACACTGATGAATGGGTATAACATTAACACAGCCAGCTTATTAACATATGTTAGTCTTTTAAATGGGAAGATAGATAGAGAGAGAGAGAGAACGGAAATGTGAGTAGCATTTTCACACACTGCATTCAACTCATTCAAACTCTCTTAATGCTACGTGCTAATCGCTAGCCGTAATGCTAACAGTATTGCATTTGCTTCAATGCTAAAGCTTCTTTGTTTCCGTTAGCTTAGCGCTAATGCTATTAGTTTACACAAACTCAAGGTGGCGCTGTGGCTAAGTCTACACTAGCGAACGCTCCGGAACTAGCCTCCGAAGACTTCCTGGCTACGCTCACCGCTTCTGGTGACTCAACCAGGTCGCTATGGTGACTCACACAGTGAATCCTTTATAGCACATATAATCTCACTCGTTTAGGGCGAGATGAATTAATCTACAGATTAATTATAACTCATCGCGGCCTCGGCGGACCGTTATGCTGATATTTGTCTGTTCAGACAGCACACAAAACAATTCAATCGATTGCAAATTCTTCTCCCTTCTCAAACCGCATGGGCCACTCCTCTGTCTGAGTGCCGCGCGTTTGGATTTCACTCGTGTGAAATCAAATAATGGCTGAGAATTTATTAATTAGCTACTTTAATACCCTACAGCCGGGAGAATAAAACTATAGCTGAGTTTGAAAGTGGGACACGCACTTTAACAAATCATACTATAACAGGCCTTATATCAGAGAGCAAACGAGGAACACGCCCGTTCGCCTCTCGCGCGCTTTTAACGCGACTTCATATTAATTATTTACTGCAGTTTCATTTCTCCTCAACAAGCTTGAGTTAACAATTACACTCTCTTTCATTTAAAACGCAGTGTTTTACAAACAAGAATGCAATATCACAAATAACCGCTTGTTTCTCTGCATTTACTAAATTTTTCCGGATAAAAGTGAGAAATACTCTTATTGTCTCTGGTTTGATTTTCAGATTAATCTTTACTGCCAGCGTTCATTCTCCACCATTTGTAATGCAATTTTATATGAAGCTATTATTTCAGCTCCGGGAATTATTTGTTAAAGATTCAATATTGCTTGATTAAAGTAATATTAATCTTTAACTTACAATTTATACTGTGTTAAGTGGTCGTCCAGCGATCACTAAACAGCATATTCTATTAATCTCTCAAATTCGAGCTAAGGTAACGTCATCTTTGTGGCAAGAAGGATACAATACTTGAAAATCACATTCCAGAGACAATTCTTTATAAAACTAAACAAGGTTTATTTACAATACTAATATTCTAACATACGTAATAACACACAAACATACACACATGCATACGGGAGTTTTGAGGTTAAGGTTGAAAGAATAGCACTCTTTCCTATTTTAACACTTAGACCAACCAGAAAAGATCACGACAAATACCTAGGCTTTGTTACTGCGGTCAGATCAATTTACTAGTTCAGTCAGAAATAGAGATGCTGTTGTGAATACTTGCTTTCTGTTGGTTAAGCAGGCTGGATCTTTGTCTCGCTTCGTTGCTCTGGGAAACTCTGCTGGCTCGCTTCGCTGTTGCGTGACGTCACCGGGGAGCCGTGTTGGAATCACGGAGGCTGTTTAATGCTGGTTCTGCGATGTTACGGCTTTTGCACAGTCTTGAACTCGCCTGGATGGTTGGTTTCAGTCGGTGTTAAGGCGAGTGTCCAGCAGACTGGCGTCCGGGTCGTCCGGGAGGGCGATCGGAGGTAGAAGCAAGAGAGTCCAGGAGCACAAGAGAGAGAGAGAACGCGGACGCGCCTCGTCTTTTGAACTGTCCGGTTTTGGACCCACCCACAGGCGGCTGGTCGAATCAGAGTGTCCATATGGGGCGGAGCCCCGCCCATGTCCATGGTTTCTGATGATTTCGGCTTGCATTATCTGATATTTCATTCATTCATTATAAACATGCAGGATGCTAAAGTTTAACGGTTATCAACACCACTTATGACTTACGATGCCAGCTTCTTTTAGAGACTAAACATCGCATTTGGCACAACCTACACATTACAGTTTATGCAGTTTAAGGCAAGATTAAAAATCACCCACATTGTCCTAAATAATTCACATTCACAATAATCACCTCAAGCCTATGAAAGGCCGAGTACAACATTAATATTCATCTTGTTTCTTGAGTAGATGAATTATTATTATCATGAAATGAATGTGTCTTTTAGAAATCTTCCATGTTACTTTCCTTTGTTCTGTGACCGAAGAAACGCGCTTTTGCGCTGATGAGGAGGAGGGCTTTAGAGAGACTGATTCTTTAGCTGGCCCCTGGTGACCTGTAGAGACAGTTGAATTCCTGCCGACATATGTTACAACTGTGAGGATTACAATGGTCAATCCCTAAACACGTACCGAGCTGAATTATGGGGGACATTGAGAGACAAGTTTCCCACAAAAATGTCCAAAAACAGGCAGCTGACGAAACCACTGACATCTGAGGATAATTTTGATCAATGGATAAATGAGCAGGTGCAACATTGGCGAAATATGACTAATGAAAATGTGACTTTTGATTAATCTTCCCTGTGTGCACAGCTGTTTAGAAGTGCCGTAAAAGAGGTGTTGCCATCTCAGTACAGGGTAAACTGAGAGGCATACCAGGACTGGATGGGATGGACCACGATCAATAGTCTGAGACTGTAAGACATTTCGTAGTGTTGGGTTTGGCACAACGTGTGATTGAAACTGGAATAACTAAAGTAATGGCAGTAAGGGTAGAAGAAATGACCCCCTTGCGGGAAGAATTAGACTCATCCGAGGACTGAGAAGAGGAGAGCTGTGCAGTGTAATAAGACTGCGAGGAAGAATAACACGGCCAGGCAACAACCACTGAGTGCTAGTAACCTAGCCTACGGCCAGGCTCTCTACCTAGCGCAAAGCTAGTGAGCTGAAGACAACGAAGATGCATTTTTTACACATACACATATAGGAAATATAATGTTAGGTCTGTCTATATTAAAGGACAACAATCACAATTATCAACTGTTTCTGTACTAACTGTATTGTTTACACGTTAATGAGGATTGGAAATCCTCAGAAGGGGGATATGTGGTTGAAAACAGTATGATTTTGTTAATCATTTAATACTCATGTGTAACACAATGTCGACCTGAAAACACACACAGAGAATTCCAACCCAGCAACAGAAATGAATTATGACCCAAAAGTCCTCCCTTCCATGCAAAAGTGGAGAGGGTCAACCGACCCCATCACTAAACGCTCTCGTGCAAAGGTACGGACGGCTCCGGGAATGGTTCTGGACACCGTCAAGCCTACATTCCAGAGCATAGTTCAAAACCCCCCATTTAAAACAAAGCAGGACTTTTTCTCCGTCGGACGGACCAAGGAAAACCAAACTCCTTGCCTTTTTTGACACGTATAACCATTGCAACTACACAAAATAAATATATGGATATTTAATGTGTACTTGTTCCCTCATAGGCATGATGTGATGATTTTGAGTGCCAATTATTTAGGACAATGTGGGAATTTTAATCATGCTTTAAAACGGTATAAACTGTAATGTGTGTATTATTATGCGTGTTTGATCTCTAAAGAAAGCTAGACTCAGATGTGATAGACTGTGGTGATGACCGTTAAATTGTAATACCCTGCATAATTATACATGTATAAAGATCCATAAAGTTTATCCTTCCCAAAAGTGATGAGACATCACAGAACTGTTGGTCCACCCAGCAAGCCTGGACATGGGCGGGCTCCCCCCATACGAACCATCGGATTCGACAAGCCGCCCGTGGGGAGGAGCAAGTTGGACTGTTGAAAACAACGCGCCAGTTGCAAATCGCCCTCTCTGAAACATGGTGTGACGCTCTCGACTCTTGGCTCTCTGGAACATCTCTCTTTAACATCGCTGGAGCTGCGCTCGTAACTTCTCTGCCTGCTCGCGCTCTTACCTGAACTTTGTCTCGACACCGACTAAACCAACCATCTATTCGAAGAAGGCACAACATCAAAGAACAACGAGCTGAATGCCTACGGACGAAAGGAAAGCTTTCTGTGACGTCACGCCAGCAGCCACATCTCTCGTGTTTCCACCCGAGAGCACCGGAGACGCACGAACCAACCCACGTGGTTCCCGAGCACAAAGACCAGAGCAACGCATTTGAAGGAAACAAACAACTTCCAACCTGCTTCTTGTCAACAAGCAAGTACATTCTAACTAAATCTATATTGCTGATTGAACTGGTAGAATCTGATCTGAATGCAGTAACAGAGCAATAAGGCATCTGTCGTGATCTGTCCGGTCAAGTCAAGCGTTTAAATAGCTAAAAGGGCTAACTTTAATTTTAGGAATTACTTACCAAAATCCCTTATGCATGTCTTTGTATGTATGTATGTTTTGTGTGTTATCAGTTAATCCATTTATGTTAGAATAGCAGTATTACGAATAAACCATTTTTCATTTCATAAAGAATTGTCTCTGGAATGTGATTTGAAGTTTTGTTCCTTATTTGCCATAAAGAGAAAGCTACCTAAGCTCGAAGTTGATATGCTGAGGCTAGTGTTCGTGGACGGTCACTTAATACAGTATAACTAAGTTAAATATTAATATTACTTTTAACCAAGCAATATTTAATATTTAATAACTAATTCCCGGAGCTGAAATAATAGCTCTATATTAAACTGGTATTTTTACTACAAATGGTGGAGGAAAAAAGCTGGCAATTAAAGATCAATCTGAAAATCAAACCAGGCAAAAGGGTATTTCTCAATTTTATCCGGAAAAACTGAGTAAATACAGGAAAAGCGTTATTTGTGGTATTGCATTGCTGGTTTGTGAAACACAGTGTGTGAATGAGAAAGGGTATTTGTTTAACTCGAGTTGTGAGAAGAAACTGCAGTAAATAAGTAAAAGTCGCTCTAAAGCGCATAAAAGAGACAAATGAGCGTGTCCCTCGTTTGAGCTCTGAGTGAAGGCCTGTATAGTTTGATTTGTAAGTGTGTCCCACTTTCAAACTCCGCTATATTTTCAAATCCCCCGGGTGTGGAATGTTTAAAAAAGCTATTTAAATCATTCTCAGCCATTTGATTTCACGAGTGAATTCAAACGCACGGCGCTCAGAGGAAGTGGCCAGTCGTTTTTGAGAAAGGGGGAGATTGCGCAATCGATTGTTTGTGTTTATGAGTGCGGTCTAAACAGACAAATATTCGCATAATAGCCCGCCGAGGCTTTGATGGGTTATAAGTAACCCGGAGATAAATTTATCTCGCCCTAAATGAGTGAGATTATGTGTTGTAAAGATTCAAATCTGACCAATGCTGGACTAATCTGAAGGGTTAGTCTGGAGCACAGTTGTGTTTGTTTTTTTCTCCTCTCTCTCTCCTACAGGCACTGGGTCGTCATAGCGACCAGTTCAGCCACGTGGAGATTTAGCCGCATATAAGCTAAACTGAAACAAAGAAGTTTAGCAGCGTAGCAAATGCAATGCGGTAGCATTACGGCTAGTGATTAGCACATAGCATTTAAAGCTTGAATGCAGTGTGTTGGTGGAAATGTGGTTCACAGCTAACACTAATTCCCTCTCTCTCTCTCTAGTCTCTCATTTAAAAGACTAACACGTTTTAAGTTGGCTGTGTTAATGTTTCCCAATCATCAGTGTTAACAAGTTCACAGGTTGGTTTAATATAACAGCTGATTAAAGTCTTTTTACCTTTTGTGGGACCAGCTTAATAACTGGTGGGTTATTAGAAAATGGTTTAATATACTGTTGATTATATGGTGAGTTTGACCTCATTCAATTATAATGGCTTTTATGATTTCATAACACATCAATGGATGAGCGCTATTGTTAGAATTTTTAATTGTTAGTTGAATGTCACAATTGATTACAAATTAATTTTGAATTAATTTCATTTAATAGAATTTTCAATTCCTGCTTCCAGCAACAATAGCATCCATTTATGAACCATAAAACGCCCTTATAATTTGACCACTACAATAGAACCTTAAGTTATCAAGAGGAAATTTTTAATTTCGTTTACAAGTAGGATACAGATTAGTTATTAATTATTTTATTGTTTTTTTTTTGGTGTTAATGACGACGAGGAATGCTTAAGTTTGGAAATTATTTGAATTACTATTATGGGAATCCAAAACTAGTGATTTAGAAGCTGTAAATTAATTTAATAATTAATTATGAATTCGAAAATTCTAATTACATTTAATAATTAATTACACTTCCTGTTTACATTTTGCAACAATATTGGTTTGTCAACTCAATTGCAGATTGCATTTGTAAATTCTAATCCTAAGTGAATCCTATTAATTTTAATTATAACATCATAAATTTTAATTAGAAACCAAATTCTAATTTTAATTCCAAATTTCAAACTTAAATACAAGTCTGGCTCTATCTGTAGGCCATACTTCATTTTCTTAGGTGAGCTGATTGACTCAAGTAAAGTTAATAATAATTTAATTAAAACAATTTTATTAAATTAAAATTAGTCCTCTTACTTAGGCCTGAGAGTAGATAGTGCTCCCCCTAGTGTTGTGTTGGAGAAGTGACAGTGAAACCACACAGTCAAAATCACTTTTCACCAATCTGGAGCATAAAACGTAACCTTCTAATTAGAAAACCCCAAAAGGGAGTTAAGGTTTCCTCAACCTAGGTCAGTTGGTTTATCCTGTAAACAGCCAAACCAACCTAAGCATATAGACTCAACAGCACCACCTTGTGCCAACGTATTAGTTTTAAATCTTGGGAATAAATCTTAATCTCTTTTCTTTTCCCCTGTTACTAACTTCCAATTTGACTTGTTTGCTTAAGACTTGGCCGGGGAAGATCACGAATAGAGCGAAATGTTACAATTGAACAGATATGTATGTGAAACTTGAGAACTACATTCAAAACTGTTTACCCTTTTACCTCTATTGTGAAATCCTATTCCCCAGGTTAAAGCAGGTGCAATGAGAAGATAGACATCGGCAAAAGTTTTAACACGCGTGACATACGCTGACCAGCGTCGGTATAAAATCCTGCCATTAAGGGACAAGTACTGTCATTGCTGTTATTTTCCTCCAAGGAGAAAATTGGAATAGCAATACCAGTCTTATTACAAAAGAGAAAATCTCGCCTACAATCCTCTGATTAGAAGCGCCCTTCTAAATCAGAATTAACAAAGCGAAACGAAGAAAATCTGCTATTAAAAGAGAGACCTGTTTAGTGCTATTGTCCTTGTGTACCCATTCTGTGTGTGTGTGTTTTTCTTTCTCTGCTTCACAGCGGGGCTGCCCTTGTGTGTGCCCAATAATTTATCTGCAGAGACTACAATTAGAAGCACCTGCCAGAGGACCACAAACACAGAGACACAATCAACACTAGCATACACTACACTCTGCACATTTACACCCCTGTTTGTTTTGTTTGTGTTTTGTTTTTGCTTTGTTTCCTATTCAAGGTCTGTGTCAGTTCGGTCCAAGATCCCCCTGACCCGCCAGAACATGTCTCACGAAACAGAACATGTCGGTCACTGGGAAGGACTGGAAATGTGGCTAAGTGTTACAACGGGCAGCATACTCCCTAACGCTGCTGAAACACTCCAACATCAGACACAGAATCAACTAGATGACAGCATCGCAAGCATTATGGGACAAGACCCAAGTCAAAACTACAGTCCCAGAGAATTAGCCAAGATCACCGGTTCTTTAAGCCACATACTCATCGCCACCCTCAAACTGAGCGACAAGCACGCCGCACAACGCCAGCAGGAGCTGACAAGCGCCCAACGACGCATAGAGCAGCTGGAACGTGAGCGCAGGTACGACAGGAAGGGACCGATGAGGTGGAGCAGGACACCGAGGAGGAGACCAACAGGCTAAAAGAGACTCTAGAAGCTACCAGCCACGAAATGCAGCAGCTCAAAGAGGACTTCGCTGATTGTGCAGACAAGCTACAGTATGCAGAGAAGCTACTGGAGAAGGCAAAGACTGACTTCAGGGACAAAAACAGCAGAATCAAGGCCCTCGAAGTTCATTTGGCTGAGTCAAGGAATGAGATCAGCCGCCTAACACAACAGCTCGACTACGTCACAGAGGAGTCTGAAAGTTTCCAAGAGGAACTCAGGCATGCTTACGAACTACGCCATGAGCCGTCAAGGACAGGGCGTGCACCAACCGGCACCCTGCCAAGCAGGACTGGATCACCTGGGCCTGGACCGACACGTGAACATAAGACAGAGGGGTGATGTTAAAACATTCACCAGCGCCGTCGGAAGAAGAACTTTATATCACGACAGAACCAAAAGAATCTGCTGCAGCCAGCGCAGATCGTCGCACAGCTTGGACCTAAAAGACCTTGACAAGCTCGCCCGAAACGCGTTGGCAAATTCAACCCCAGCGTGCCAAACAGCCAAACGGTCCAAGCGTATCTGCAAGATATTGATTTCCATCTGGAAATGCGACCTAACGTTACGGACAAAGATAAACTCTATTTACTCGAGCGACATCCAGCCCTGAAGTACGCAGCTTCCTGGACCGGCAGCCTGTTAACACAAAGACTGATTATCAACGGCTGCGAAAAGCCCTTATTAAAGAGTTCGCCGACCCTGAGTCCGATCAAGGCTTAGTGGCTGCCCTGGAGACGAGACAAGGACGTCACGACACTCCTCAAGCTTACTATAGTCGACTCAGACAAGCATATTTTGGAACTCGCAATGATTCTGACATGGAAGATGAACTGAACTTTAAAACTCTCTTCCTCAGGAATCTTCATCCTGGCATAAGCCACCATCTTGGCGTTCTCGCATGTCCACGAACGATGAACACTCAGCAGTTGCGAGACTTGGTGCAAAAGGCCTACTACAAACAAAAGATGGCCTCAGAAAAGAGCACAAAACCCCAGCAGTTCTTGATTTCAACACGCAACACCATGAACTGGCTCTAGAGGGCACCCAACGCCAAGACAGCTAAGCCACCACACAGAGAATGGAATGCACCCCGTCCAACAGAGAACGAGACTCACACGCTGACACCCGACCTGAACAGAGGTATGACCGATGGGATGGACCGCGTGGACGCCAACGCTCACCTGGACGACACTGGGAGAAGTGGTCTCATGAGAATCAGTGGGAAAAGGAAGACGAACCAGAGTCAGCCTGACTAGCTGTCAGGCGGAACGGCAGTGACAAGCTGAACAAATCAGCCCCAGAAAACAGCACCGCTTCACCTTGCTCTCAGAGAACAGTAACACCCTAACTTCAGATGGACATGAAACCCCACCTGAAAACCCAGCAACAGAGTTAAACACTAACTCAACACCCAATACTCCAAATCACAGCAGCGTCCAACAAACACCTGCTGATGAAACTCCAAGTTCCTGAAAGTGCTGTCTCAGTCACCTGCCATCCCTCCGGAGAACACCAGATCAGGTCTGACATCCTAAACGTTTCCTCCCAAACTCCAGCCCCTCAAATGACCAAAACGATGCCCTCACCACAGCAGGTGCATCACATGAAGAGTCCTGGACCTTTCATGCCCTCCCACCCAACCCTACAGTGGCAGCAGTAACCCGCCGCCAGCACGCCACTGGCGAGCACACCTGCCTCCTCCCACATCTCCCTGTCGCCTCAGTTCGCTGCTGAAGACCTCCTCACCCTCCAACATACGGACTCAGCCATACAGTCCATTGTAGCACACCTGTCCCCCCTTGAAAATCCCATTTCCACCTCGGACCTCCGAACATCATCAGACCTCCGACGCTCCATTCGATCAAGCACATGCTGCATCTACGAGACGGTGTCCTCACGTATGTCCCTGAGCCATCCACTGCTCCAAGGCTCGTAGTCCCTCATGGCCAAGGGGATGATGTTGACACACCACGATGCACCATGCGCAGGACACCACGGAGTCAAGGCCACCTATGAAACACTCAAGTAGCATACTGGCCTGGCATGCAGCAAGACGTAGCAGAATACGTTAAAGGATGCCTGGTGTGTTGCCAGTTCCAACCGCAAATCCAAACCACCGAGCACCACTGCAAAGGAAAGGAATGACCTTCCCATGGTCGGACCTCCAAATAGACTGGGTAGGACCCTACCACGGTCGACGCTGGGCAACAAATACTTCCTCACCGTGGTCTGCGAATTCACAAAATGGATAGAGTGCCTCCCAGCTCCCAACGATACAACAGAAACAACAGCCTGTCTGTTATTGAACCATATCTTCTCAAGATTCGGACTGCCTTTAAGGGTCAACTCTGACCATGGAACCCACTTCACCGCTGAAATTATGCAAGACGATGGAAACTCCTGGGCATACAGGCCAAACTCCACATAAGCCATCACCCAATTTCTTCCGGTCAAGTGGAACGGGCTAACAGAACAGTGGTCAGCATGTTAAAAAATACGTAGCCACCAATCAAAAGTTGGGACATTAAACTCCTCTGGTACTGATGGCCGCTCGAGCCACACCCCATCAATCTACCGGAATACCCCGCTCACAATGATGACAGGGAGAAACATGACGCTACCACTACACCTGCTGTACCAACCTGGTGACCTGAATCTCGTCACCGCCACAACACTCACCAGTACCTGGAAGAGTTACATCAGCACCTGAGAACAACTTTCGCCTTGGCGCAACAGCAGCTACAACGGCGCGAAGGCCGAAAAAGCCTACTACGACCAAAAGGCCTCTCACCATGAGCTCAATGTCGGAGATCAAGTGTGGTACTACAGTTTCGCCCGACCAAGGACGAATGCTCCCCATCACCTGTCAAAGAAGTTCCTACCTCACTGGACGGGACCCCATGAGATTGTAGACAAGCTCTCACCTGTTGCCTATCGAATCAAAATCAGACAAGGGCGCAGCGAGCCAGTCCTTCGATGGGTCCATCGAAACCAGATAAAGAGGCCCCTGGGCTCTAGCCGACATGGAAAGGGGGAAGATCAGACCCACTGACACAGACCGATATGCACCACACGCACCATATGCACCACACAAGCATTAGTATTGATATGTTAGGAAAACATATAGCAACCATGCTTAGACACAACCCATATTCTCTCCTCCACAGCACTGCTAGGACCAATCTAGTAGCGAGGAGTTACCCTCAATTTTGTTTTTTAATTTTTTTGCTTGATTTTGATTTTGAATTTTTGTCTTAATTTTTTTTGGTTTTTTTCCTCGTGTCTCACTTTGTGTTTTTCCTTTCCTCTCTCTCACTTTGAACCCCCTTAACCAATCCGTGAATACAGGTCCTGAAATTGAGATCGACTGCCGTCAGTAAAATCGTTGTAATTCGCTGTGAGAACCGTTGTCAACCGATCGAGGCCACCCGCCAAAATCATGAACGCGACATGATACGCGATGTAAGTTCCTTGATCGACAACTTAGCCATGAATAGGATTCCGTACGTGATACCTCTTAGCCTTGTTCAAACATCGTAACTTCGGCCACTGCGGGCCCCGTTAGTCTCATCCAAACCCATCTCACCCCTTTCCGCAGCGTTATTCCCATATACGCAAACCCGAAACAGGTGACTTTGTTTTCTTTTCAGTTTGCCCATTATTGAGCGTTAATAATGTTTACCGGCTTAAAATGTTGTGAATGTTGGATTTTGGCAAGGAACACCTATGTCAAAATCCACACTCCCGAGGTCGTCGCGTATCACGATAGCCAACGAACAGTTGTACTTGGCTCCAAAGCTAAAGATGTGTACGCTCACTAAAGACATTCACTTCCTCCGCCCGAGTAAACCTTACGATAATACAGAGGGCATCTGTGGCTTAGAAGCCATGAGACCCGACGCTAGCTGCCCCGCCGACGCAACACCACGTTCTCAGGTTGAGGTAACACAAGCGAAATTGTCGGAAACCGATGGCTGGTGAACACCCCAGCCCGAACGGCTACCCTCACATATGATCAACACGATACCGCCACGCGCATTAGTCTGCCTAACCAAACGTTATGGATCACAGTCCCTAAGGGCTCGATCCTCCATATTGACGAACTAGCATTGTATCACCTCACCGACGACGAGTATCAGGCGAAATCGAAATCTCACCCTTTTTCAAGCAGCATTCCTTTGTCCTCGATCCAGAATTGGAAGAAAGGATCAAGGAGGAAGGAACGCAGCTTATTGATCTGACACCGTTGACACAGCTTTAGAAGCTATCGCCGCCTTCCGCCGCTGGCGCCAATTATTCGGTCCTGGTCTGCCGCTGACACGGCGCTTTGTATCTCTACTATAGTAGGATATGTTGTGACTTTGACACTGGCCTTCCTCCTACACAAGCGAGTGAGCGTCATTCAAGAGTCTCTCAACAAATGCACCGTCAGGCATCCCTCGCCTTTTTCGACGTGGTAATCTCGACCTAGAATCCGAACCGAGAATGTGACCAACCTGATTGAGATCATGCCTATACCGTCTCGTGAAAACCCCGACAATTAAACCAGTCAAAATGACCCAATTGTCAACGATGCTAAACAAACTAGCCCTATGTCTTCTCAAGTTTCTCACCTGTGCCTTTCCAAATTACCCTGCACCAGTTTTCAGTCAGTGATAGAGATCTCGTTGGTGTCTTGTGTGTGTCCATTCTCTCTGCCTCTTGTTCCAGTGCCTGAAGATGTTCCATCGGGTACATCTCCACACAAAAGGGGGATGTGTAACACAATGTCGACCTGAAAACACACACAGAGAATTCCAACCCAGCAACAGAAATGAATTATGACCCAAAAGTCCTCCCTTCCATGCAAAAGTGGAGAGGTCAACTGACCCCATCACTAAACGCCTCGTGCAAAGGTAATGGACGGCTCCGGGAATGGTTCTGGACACCGTCAAGCCTACATTCCAGAGCATAGTTCAAAACCCCCATTTAAAACAAAGCAGGACTTTTTCTCCGTCGGACGGACCAAGGAAAACCAAACTCTTTGACATTTTCTGACACGTATAACCATTGCAACTACACAAAATAAATATATGGATATTTAATGTGTACTTGTTCCCTCATAGGCATGATGTGATGATTTTGAGCCAATTATTTAGGACAATGTGGAATTTTAATCATGCTTTAAAACGGTATAAACTGTAATGTGTGTATTATTATGCAGTGTTTGATCTCTAAAGAAAGCTAGACTCAGATGTGATAGACTGTGGTGATGACCGTTAAATTGTAATACCCTGCATAATTATACAAGTATAAAGATCCATAAAGTTTATCCTTCCCAAAAGTGATGAGACATCACAGAACTGTTGGTCCACCCAGCAAGCCTGGACATGGGCGGGGCTCCGCCCATACGAACCATCGGATTCGACAGCCGCCCGTGGGGAGGAGCAAGTTGGACTGTTGAAAACAACGCGCCAGTTGCAAATCGCCCTCTCTGAAACATGGTGTGACGCTCTCGACTCTTGGCTCTCTGGAACATCTCTCTTTAACATCGCTGGAGCTGCGCCAGAATTCTCTGCCTGCTCGCGCTTACCTGAACTTTGTCTCGACACCGACTAAACCAACCATCTATTCAAGGCTAGAAGGCACAACATCAAAGAACAACGAGCTGAACGCCACGGACGAAAGGAAAGCTTTCAGACGCCACGGCAGCAGCCACATCTCTCGTGTTTCCACCGAGAGCACCCGGAGACGCACGAACCAACCCACGTGGTTCCCGAGCACAAAGACCAGAGCAACGCATTTGAAGGAAACAAACAACTTCCAACCTGCTTCTTGTCAACAAGCAAGTACATTCTAACTAAATCTATATTGCTGATTGAACTGGTAGAATCTGATCTGAATGCAGTAACAGAGCAATAAGGCATCTGTCGTGATCTGTCCGGTCAAGTCAAGCGTTTAAATAGCTAAAAGGGCTAACTTTAATTTTAGGAATTACTTACCAAAATCCCTTATGCATGTCTTTGTGTGTATGTATGTTTTGTGTGTTATCAGTTAATCCATTTATGTTAGAATAGCAGTATTACGAATAAACCATTTTCATTTCATAAAGAATTGTCTCTGGAATGTGATTTGAAGTTTTGTTCCTTATTTGCCATAAAGAGAAAGCTACCTAAGCTCGAAGTTGATATGCTGAGGCTTAGTGTTCGTGGACGGTCACTTAATACAGTATAACTAAGTTAAATATTAATATTACTTTTAACCAAGCAATATTTAATATTTAATAACTAATTCGGAGCTGAAATAATAGCTCTATATTAAACTGGTATTTTTACTACACATGTTTATGTTGAATATGTTAAAATTAAATATTTGTCTGTTTCTATGAATGTCTCACATTGGATGTTTCATATGTTCTGCTAGAGAGACAAAGGACTGAGCACAGCCAGTCTGCTGTGGAATTTTACCAAAACCCCTAAATCAAAGTTAGGGTGGGGTTCGAGATGACATGAGCACGGGGGGGTTGGGGTGGCTGGTGGTCTATCTAAGCAGAGAGCTGCAGATATGTGTTAGGCAATCTACTCATTGCCTAATGTGTTAGGCAATCAGTATTGTTTGGGCTGAAGACAATTCTTCAATAAAAACCTTTTTATTCTTAAAACATCCTTCGACTCGACTATCTTTGTCCAAGACTTCAACCACATTCTGTTGCTTGGAATATGGTTCCCATAAATATAAGAACGAGTAACAGTACATATGTATTTAGAAGAAAATGTGAAGATATGCTTATAAATATGTGATGTATATTTTAAATGCTGCTTCTGCTGAGATGTAAGAGAGATAGTAGGGCACCTTGTCTCCAAATATTTGATTGATGAGGGTCATAAAAATTCCATTCCCCCCCACCCCAAACTGGACACCTGTTTGTGTCCACCCCCACCTATCTAAATGGCCAACTGGTTATCCACCCCAGCGAACCTGTGGAATGCATGCTTTGGGAGAAGCGTTTTTGTGTGGGCCGTTGAAATGTGCTTTTAAACTTTAAATTGTGGAACTGTGTTAAATGGGGACAAAGGGGACAAAAAAAGAAAGAAATATCAAAGGCATTTGTTAAAACACCACTAAAATATACTTATAGTCTATCGTTACAATTCAGGTAAGTTAGCTAGCGTTTGTCACAAGTTAGAAAAGTTAAACAAAATAAAAAAGAACCGCACATCTAGCCACCATCTGAAAATAAATGAATATCAGGGGGGCGATCATTAAAACAACAGCATACGACATTAGTGAAAATATATATTGTAGTCTATCATTGCAATTTATGTAAGTTAGCTTTCCATTAAAACCAACACAATTATCTTTATAATGAGTAAAACCATTACAAATAATGTGCTGGTTTTATTTTATTTTTTCAGCAAGTAATTGAAATAAATATATATTATTGTTTGAACTAAAATAACTTGAAAATCACATAAAAAGAGCAGAAAGCAAAATTTATAATATGACAATGATTAAAAATAAACCTAGAATCTAGAAACCTGAAACAACAGAATTCTTCAATTTGAATATCTCTTTGGTGTGTCATGTTAATCAGAATCACCTTTATATGCGACTTCATTTACTGTACTTTCTAATTCAATATCACCCAAATATTGTAGAATCACTTAAGGCAGCGGCTTTTTGCACTAAGTGAACATAGCATATAGATGCTATTTATGAGCAAATTCTATTTACACTGTCAAAATAGCAGGATTTTCTGCAATTTATACTACTTATTGCAAATAGTGGCAATTATTTGCACCTCAGTATTGCAATACATTATAAAACAGTATGCAATAATAACTTATTGAGTGAGTGTACATTTTTATTCAAATTATGAAATGGATGCCACCTTATTGGGACAATAAAGCCCTCCCAACACCTAACTGATACTTTTATTTTCAACTTTTTGATTATTTCATTCATTTTATAAAAATATAAAATAAAAAATAAATGCTATTCTGATGTAATTTGAAAAGGGAGAAAAAAAAGTTTTCGCAATCTCAATCACATGTTGGTGGGCGGAGTTAGTGTACATAGACACTCCGCATCATTAATCTGACACATTTTCTTTGATGATGAACCAGCCAGGCCGACGGCCGTTCTTGAGTTCTCCAGAACCTCCGGATGGCCAGTCCACCCCTGCACACACACACACACACACACACACACACACACGTTCATTCCGACATAAGAATTACATCACATCTATTTCAAACACTCATCCGAACAGATGGTTTACATCACACGAGATCGATAAACAGATATCCCGAGCTTTGATTTTTCGGCGGTTAAAACCCTGCGTTCAAACATGCAAAGATAAGGAAAAAACGTGTCTACACAGAGAGATATGTAATACAGACCAGACAGTTTCTGACATAGATCGCATCCCGCTAACATCGTACCAATTGAGTTGTCAAATAAAAAATTTACTCATGGGATAAACAACTAAAACAATAAATACTTGTCCCCAAGGACAAGGATATTGAATATATACACACACACACACACACTCCCACACAAACACACTCGCACAAAACTAAGTGTTACATTTTAAATATGAGCAAAATTGTATATGTTGTTTTTACTTTTTGTTGATAAGAAATGTTTTAATTTTAATCTAGCTTTAGTCAATTCCACCTTGGATTGATTTCACATGTGCTTCAAGACTTATCACGCAAAGCGTTCCCCAAGCGTTAGAACGAACGACGCAACAGAGTTCCCTTGAAAGGGAACTAAAATAATACTGCTGAAATAACAATCACATGACTATAAACAATGAAACACTGAATAATTATAAAAATAAATAACTTAATCATAAAAATAAGTCAAGAAAAAAAATTAAAAATAAAATAACACTGCAGATCCCCTTACCAGTCACATGACTAAACAATGAAAATACTGTCATTAATAAAAATAATAATTATAATACATTTTTAAATAATCAATAATAAATTAAAGAAATTCATGTTTTGCTCTCCTTAGCTGAAAAAAAAAAATGTTGTGCTCTTTTGTTGGAGCTGGTGAGCAAAACAAAAAAAAGTTAGAGGTCTATGCGGCTGCTATTATTATTATGAATTATTTAATATTGAAAGCCGAATCGGACAAGCAATATTATAAAGTAATAATAAATAAGTGAATATATAAATGAAAGGAGCTGGAGGGACCAATTCAGTCACTTTAACCCATCCCCCCCCCCCCTGTCACTTTAACCCCACTAGTAACACTGTTACACTGCAATAAAGTACGCATATTAGGGTTGTGCGATTTGGGGGAAAATATCAAATTGCAAAAACAATTTGACAGAGATTGCGATTTGATTTGTGATTTTAAATTTGCAAAGTCGAGCTTCAGCTCAATATTGTCAATAATGTGCAGCACAGTATGTGTATCATTAACCCTGCTGAAAAAACATTAACAGAAATTCTTACAGTTTCTATTAAACCATTACCAAACTTTTTGGCTTTATTCCAGTAGGAATTACTGTTGTTCTGGTTGCCATATTACATTCCACCTGTCACGCACAGGAAGGAGAGGCACAAGGTAAGTTCAGGCAATCCGAGCTCTTTTATTTAACACAAACAGAAAGAGGACTCAAACAGGTGGGATCCAACAGAAATGGTCATATAGAGCTCACAAAGAGGAAAATAACAGTCCTTATCTTGTTCTTGTAGGAAAGGTAAATTGGAGGATCAGGATTCCAACAGGTAAGGAAGCAGGTAATGGATAGCGTACAACCTCGAGACCAGCCGACGAGGGAATGAGGTGAGCAGGCTTATATGAGGACTAGGAAGTGGATACAGGTGGTGGTAATTAGTAATCTGGTGATTGTGATCTGGTGTATGTGGATAGCGTGGTCGGTGAGTCAGTGACAGTACCCCTCCCCACGGGCGACTCCTGGCGCCCGCGATCGACGGCGAGGGATGACCGCGCCCCTGGGAGCCGGTCGATCTGGGTGGACCTGATGGAAGTCTGTGAGGAGTGATGGATCCAGGATATCATCTCTGTCCACCCATGATCTTTCCTCGACCGTATCCCTCCCAATCCACGGTATTGGAGACGGCCGCCCCGCCGGGAGTCTAAGATGTCTTTGACTCGGTAGATGGTTTCATGGTGTCCGACTTCGGGGAGGAGGTATCTCAGGTTCTGTGGAAGGAGGGAGAAGAGGGTTAGTGAATGGTTTGAGTAGGGAGACATGGAAGGTGGGTGAGATGCGGTAGTGATTTGGGAGTCTGAGTTTATAAGTCACTTCATTGATCTGCCTTAAGATGGGAAAAGGCCCGATGTAACGGGGCTCAGCTTTTGCAGGGCTGACGGAGACGGATGTCCCGTGTGAGAGCCAGACTTGGTCTCCTGGTCGGTACATCGGGGCTGTGGTGCGACGGACATCGGCATTGATCTTATGTCTCCGAACTGCCTGCTGAAGACGGATGTGTGCTGAGTCCCATACCCTCTCGCCTCACGGAACCAATAGTCCACTGCAGGGACTTCAGAGGGTTCTCCGGTCCACGGGAAGAGTGGAGGTTGATATCCTAGTATGCACTGGAAAGGTGTCAAACCTGTTGTTTCCTGTCGCAGGGAATTTTGAGCGTACTCAGCCCAGGGAAGATACTGGCTCCAGGTGTCTTGGTGTTCGTGACAGTAGGCTCGGAGATAACGCCCAATCTCCTGAATCTTACGCTCGGGTCTGTCCGTTAGACTGGGGATGGTAACCTGAAGATAAACTGACGGTTACTCCTAACAGACGGAAGAATGCATGCCAAACCCTGGAGGTAAATTGTGGTCCTCTATCGGAAACAATATCTTCTGGTATACCAAAATTCCGAAAGACGAGTTGGAATAGAGCTTCAGCCGCTCCAATGCTGTGGGTAACCCCCGTAAAGGGATGAGTTTGCAGGCCTTTGAAAACCTGTCGATGACAACTAAGATGGTGGTGAACCCATTCGAGGAGGGGAGGTCGGTAGCAAAGTCAATTCCGAGATGGGACCAGGGTCGGCGCGGAATGGGTAATGGAACCAACTTGCCTTCTGGCAGACGACGCGGTGTTGATGCAATGGCACAGACCGAACAACCCTTGATGTAGCGGGCGACATCCCGAGCCATGTTGGGCCACCAGAATCTGTTCCGGAGAAGCGAGAGGGTTCGTTGGTTGCCTGGGTGACCCGATCCCGGAGAGGAATGAACAGAATCCAGAAGGGCGAGTCAGAGCAGTTGGTACAAAACTTTTCCTTCTGGGCCTCCCAGCGGAGCAGGTTCGTCCAGAGTGGCGGCACGAATTTGATCATCCAGGGCCCATTCAATAGGGCAGACAAACACCGAAGGAGAGAGAATGGGTTCTGGGCAGTCCGGGGATGGATCTGGTTGATGAAGGCGGGAAAGAGCATCCGCTTTGAGGTTCTTGTGACCGGGACGATAGGTTACAGTGAATCGAAAGCGGGTGAAGAATAGGGCCCACCGTGCCTGTCGTGGGTTGAGACGTTTTGCATTACGGAGGTATTGGAGGTTCTTATGGTCAGTAATAACCTCAAAAGGGTGCTGTGCTCCTTCCAACCAGTGTCGCCACTCTTCTAGGGCAAGTTTGATGGCCAGTAACTCGCGGTCTCCGATGTCGTAATTCTGCTCCGCTGGGGATAGTTTTTTGGAGAAGTATGCGCATGGATGGAGTACTGGAGGTTCACCCTTCCACTGGGATAGCACCGCTCCGACTCCCAGGGTTGAAGCGTCTACCTCTACCACAAAACGGAGGTTCGGGTTTGGATGAAGCAGAGCCGGTGCAGAGCAGAAGGCAAATTTCAGATGTTGAAAGGCCTGGGTGGCCTCTGGCATCCAGGATAACGACTTAGGTTTGTGGCGGAGGAGAGAAGTAAGTGGAGCAGACATTTGGCTGTATTGGGCGATGAAACGGCGGTAGAAATTAGCGAATCCTAAAAACCTCTGCAGTTCCTTTACCGTGGTGGGTTGAGGCCAGTTCCGTACTGCCTCCACCTTCCCTGGTCCATCTGTACTCCATCCGGTGTTATGGACGTAACCGAGGAACTGGACCGTGGATTGGTGAAACTCGCATTTTTCCAGCTTGAGGTATAAGTGATGCTTGGCGAAGACGTTGAAGTACCTGGGTGACGTGTTGTTGATGTTCATCTAGGTTGGGTGAGTAAATTAAAATATCATCTATGTAGACGATGACGAATCGGTGAAGCATGTCTCTGAAGACCTCATTCATGAAGTTCTGGAATACAGACGGTGAGTTAGAGAGGCCATATGGCATCACCCGGTATTCATAGTGGCCAGAAGGGGTTATAAAGGCGGTCTTCCATTCATCACCCCTTCGTATGCGGACTAGATTGTAAGCACTACGTAAATCTAGCTTCGTGAAGATGCTAGCTCCTCGGAGATCTTCCAAGGTGGTAGGGACCAGAGGAAGAGGATAGGCGAATTTGACAGTGTGGGCATTGAGAATACGATAATCGATGCAGGGACGTAAGCCCCCATCCTTCTTCGCCACAAAGAAAAAACTGGATGCTGCAGGTGAGGTGGATGGCCGGATGAACTCCTGTTGAAGTGCCTCTTGAATGTACTTCTCCATGGCAGTGTGCTCCGGGATCGAGAGTGGATAAATGCATCCCTTCAGCAGCTTGGCCTCTGGCAGCAGGTCGATAGCGCAGTCCCATGGTCGGTGTGGTGGAAGGCGAGTAGCCGCGGACTTACTAAACACATCCTGGAATGCCTGGTATTCCGTTGGGATTTGGACGGTGCGTTGGGGTATGGGACTTTCAATGGAGGTGGAACAGACAAATGCTGCGGTATTAGCTTGAGGTGGTTCTGGAAGGTTGGTTAGACATTCTTTGAAACAATAATCACTCAATTTGAGTACCTCTCCGGAGTTCCAGTGAATGTCAGGATGGTGTAAAGCGAGCCAGGGGCGTCCCAGGACGATATCCACTGTAGAATCCTCCAACACCAGGAAAGATATGTACTCAGAGTGTAAGCTGCCAATGCGAAGAGTGACTTCCGGGGTGCGAGAACGCACCAAGCCCTTGCCTAGCGGCTTTCCCTGCATATTTGTTATTTGATAATGGGTGGCATTTCGATGACGAGGAACGTTAATTTGGGTGAGAAAGAGAGAGGAGATAAAATTCCCGGAAGCGCCGGAGTCAACGAGGACTTTGGCTGGAAAAGATTGATTCATGTGAATTAGGAGAGCATCAATGTGCGGTAGCTTAGAGACATCAGGGAGGATTTGGACCGTACTCACCGCTGGGCGTGTCGGGCGAATTGGACAGTCATGCAGGAGATGATCATGAGCTCCGCAGTACAGGCATAGACCCAGATTGCTTCTTTGAGCCCGTTCCATTGGTGTCAAGTGATAGCGTTCCGTTTGCATTGGCTCAGGAGCTGGAGGGCGGGTAGCCGGGGAGGCGACAGTAGTGAAGGATTCCTCTGTATGACAAGCGGTTAGATGTTGCGAGATGTGAAGAGCTCGTTGCAGAAAATTCTCGAGCCCCACCGTGTCGTCATAGATGGCCATTTGTCGGCGAGTCTGTGGGTCTAGACCACGTCGATAAGCTGCCAGGAGTGCGGTCTCATTCCAACCGCTGGCCGCGGCAAGAGTGCGGAAACGAACGGTGTAGTCATGAATGGGCATTCCTGCTTGCCGTAGACGAAAGAGCTCATCGTGCACGGAGATCGCTGATGTGGAAGTGCCAAAAACCTCCCGAAAGTGGTCCACAAAAGTGTTCAGGAGCACTACTGGGCTGCGAGAATTCCAGATCGATTCCGCCCACTGAAGGGCTCTCCCTGATAGTAGGGACATAATGAAAGCGATCTTAGCTCTGTCGCTTATGAATTGATGCGGTTGCATCTCAAAGTAGAGCGAGCACTGGAGAAGGAATCCACTGCATGCATCCGCCTCACCAGAATAAGTCACGGGCTTGGCCATGGGACATGCGGAGGCAGATGAAGTGACGGGAGGCAAGGGATCCGGTGTCTCCATCTTGCAGATGAAATCCTATATATCTTTTAAGGGGCTGGTCTTCTGTCATGCACAGGAAGGAGAGGCACAAGGTAAGTTCAGGCAATCCGAGCTCTTTTATTTAACACAAACAGAAAGAGGACTCAAACAGGTGGGATCCAACAGAAATGGTCATATAGAGCTCACAAAGAGGAAAATAACAGTCCTTATCTTGTTCTTGTAGGAAAGGTAAATTGGAGGATCAGGATTCCAACAGGTAAGGAAGAAGGTAATGGATAGCGTACAACCTCGAGACCAGCCGACGAGGGAATGAGGTGAGCAGGCTTATATGAGGACTAGGAAGTGGATACAGGTGGTGGTAATTAGTAATCTGGTGATTGTGATCTGGTGTATGTGGATAGTGTGGTCGGTGAGTCAGTGACACCAACAATAGAATCCATGAAATACCAGTAGATACCATTATCGTTTACATTAAATCAATTCAATTCCCATTACATTTTCTATTGTGTTTTAGGAGGGGATCTATTTAATATATATTTTTTTTTACAGCAGGGAATATATAATGTTATAATTTTTTTTACAGAATTTAATTTAATTACTGAATTTCACAGGAAATATTTGTTTATTTTTTATAGAAATGAGCTCTATTTCTATATGTAAAGTATTACTTGTTACATTTGTCAGATTTATATTGATTTTTAAGCATTTGGGATTTTAAGTGGAAAATGTGCTGAATGTTTCATTTCATCTAAGTGAAATTAGCAAGCAGTTAGAGTGAATAAAAATTTGTTTTAAATGCGGAGCCATGCGCGAGCTGACACAGGTTGCGCGTGTGCGTCAAGCCTCATCCATATTCAATTGAAGATTAAATTCAAGATTATTTGTATAGCGTTCTTTATGATACAATCTTTGCAAATCTGCTTTGCAGGAAATGAAGTTTCTAAAATAGATTTATATTGTAGAAACTTAATATAATTAACTTATAATTTGGTTAATTCAATATAATTGCTGATGGTTGGCTTCCTCTGAGGTCCTCCGAGGGGTTGGCATCATCTCTTCTCAGGTGTTCGGTCATCTCAGATCATTTAAGGGATGGATCCAGACTGAAGTTTGTGTAATTCCTAGTTACCACGGGATGTTAATCCAGAAACAGAGAAACATATAAAGACCATTAGCGAAGTTGTTGTTCCATATAGGCAAAAATTATCTGTTCAACCCAAGCTAAAGCATAATAATGGGAGTTTGATTAGATATAACTGCAGTACAAGATTATGAGATGCATTATATGAATGCTTGGCTAAAGAGATGTCTTTAATCTAGATTTAAATAGAGAGAGTGTGTCTGAACCCCGAATGTTATTAGGAAGGCTATTCCAGAGTTTGAGAGCCAAATATGAAAAAGTTCTAACTCCTTTAGTGGACTTTGCTATCCTAGGTACTACTAAGAATCCAGAATTTTATGACCTTAGGGAGCGGATTGGATTGTAGCATGATAGAAGACTAAATAGGAACGCAGGAGCTAAACCATTTAGGGCCTTATAGGCAAATAATAATATACAAAACTTAATAGGTAGCCAGTACAGAGACTGTAAAATCGGAGTATTATGATCATATTTTCTTAACCTGGTAAGGACTCTTGCCGCAGCTTTTTGTACTATCTGTAGCTTGTTTATCGAAGATGCAGGACAACCACCTAGCAGTGCATTACAATAGTCCAGTCTAAAGGTCATGAATGCATGAACTAACTTTTCTGCATCAGAAACACTTAACATGTTCCGTAGCTTAGCAATGTTTCTAAGATAGAAGAATGCTGTTTTTGTAACATGGTAAATTTGATTTTCAAAAGATAAGTTGCTGTCTAATATAACACCCAGATTTTGGACTGTAGAAGAAGGAGCATGACATCCGTCTAGTTGCAAATCATAATCCAAGAGATTCTGTGTACTGTTTTTAGGTCCAATAAGTAATATATCTGTCTTATCTGAATTTAATAGGATACAATTATTAGTCATCCAATCTTTTACATTTTTAACACACTCCCTTAGCTTAGATAGTTTAGAAGTTTCATCTGATCTTGTTGAGATTTTATAGTTGAGTGTCATCAGCATAACAATGGAAACTAATCCCGTATTTTCTAATAAAATTACCAAGGGGCAACATGTATATTGAAAATAGCAGAGGACCTAGGACAGATCCTTGAGGTACTCCATACTTTACTGGTGATAATTGAGATGTCTCCCCATTTAAATAAAGTGGTAGCGATCGGACAGGTAGGATCTAAACCATCTTAGAGCCTGCCCTTGAATACCTGTATAGTTTTGTAATCGATCTATGAGTATGTCATGATCTGTAGTATCGAACGCAGCACTAAGATCAAGTAAAACTAGTAATGAGATGCAACCTTGATCTGACGCAAGAACCAAGTCATTTGTAATTTTAACAAGTGCAATTTCTGTGCTATGGCGGGGCCAAAAACCTGATTGAAATTCTTCATAGATATAGTTTTTTTTTGCAAGAAGGAGCACTATTGAGCAGACACAAATATTTCTAAACTTTTTGATAAAAACGGAAGATTTGATATGGGCCTGTAATTTGCCAGTTCACAAGGATCTAGTTTTGGTTTCTTAATTAGAGGCTTAATAACCGCCAGCTTGAATGGTTTTGAAACATGACCTAAGGATAACAAGGTGTTAATAATATAGAGCAGTGGCGGCTGCTGATCTTTTAAAGAGGGGAAGCTCATTTTCGGCCTAAATCATAAAAATTGTCCATTTATTTATATGTAAATTCTGCCCTACGTTCCTTTTCAAGAAAATGCTCTGTAACCCTGTCGTACCAACTAGGCGTCTTTTCCAGTGACTTGACCAGTGTCCTCTCAATGGCCAGCAGAGCTAGGCTGCTTAAACGGCCTTGGCCCATTGTGTTACGGGTGTAGGACTTGAGCCGCTTTAAACAGGAGAAGCTCCTTTCTACACCTGCTGTGCAGTTTGCTAGCTGGCTAGTTCAGACTATATGAATTAATGAACAAACGATCTAATATATATATATATATATATTTAACTCAACGGGAGGAAATGTGGGAATTACGTTAAACTGAAACAATGAATGTGGTGTGAAATTGTGTGAAATATACGATGAAGGTTGCAGCAGTTTGTCTTTCGACTACACATGCAAAATCCGCGATGGGACTGAGTTGGAAATGGAGACACAGAGTGATACGGCGTCATAATCTGAAGACCACGCCCACGCCCACACCAACCGTCTCTTTGCATTGCGAGAAGCTGCCGCCTCCTTGTCATTTATTTCTAACAAAAAAAAAAATGTCTAAAAGCTGATATGTGACAATGTGTATAGCAAACAAGCTAAAAACAATAAATACGTTTTATAAGCTGTCGACCCCAAAAACGAGCGTTTTAGGACATAAAAGTGGATTAAAAGAGATGACAGACCCTCCAATCATCACGCAGACGCCGGAGTCCGGGCCAGCCCACTCTCCATTCATCCCAGAGACGCTGAGCGTCCGTGGGCGGGACATAATCGCAGCATTATCCAATGACCGCCTTGTTTCTAAGCACTGAAAAACTGTTTAAAGCAGCCCCATTGAAGTCATTGGACGCTGGGCTTCAACAGAGTAATGCACTGTACGCCACGGGAATGAATGAGAAGGAAATCGAGTCAGCCGACCTAAGTAGCTGATTCTGAACGAAATTGTTTTCGTTCGAGATGAACGTGTTTAACGCATTTTTAGTCAATAAAATGTTAACATAATAGTACATATATTTGACCATTCATTTTTTGACAATTATAGGGGAAGCTGAGCTTCCCTTGCAGTCTTAAAGAAATCGCGGCTGATATAGAGAAGTGGTTCTTCTGCTACAGGTAACAACTCTTTCAATAATTTAGTGGGTACAGGATCTAATAAACATGTTGTTGGTTTAAATTGTTGGTTACTATTATCCTATAGTTGTAAAGTACTGCAGCTATTCTTTGGGTGCGATGAATGAAGCTGAAGTACAGGACGCTGTGGAGTCTACATTTTTTATTTGTCAGGTGGTGTGTAAAGGATCCAAGTGCAAAAGGAGTAGTAGAGACAGTCTTTAATCAAGAAGCAAAAAACAAGGCAGTCTGTCGTATGTAGACACAGAACTGGATGAAAAAAACAAAACAATATTTTTTTTGCGGATAACAGGTTTGATGCAAGACACGTGAAAGACGGTGAACACGGCGCAACTGACGGGACAATTTGAGTTTGATCGCAACCGGACTGAGAACATTCAAAATAGTAAAGGGCTCAACAAAGCGGGGAATCAGCTTGCGAGAACTCTCTTGTATGTGCAGATTGCGTGGAAAGCCACACCTTCTGACCACAAACACACCTGGGTACCCTGACCCGGTGACAATTGGCGGCTCGACGTATGCGTGCTCTAGTACAACATAACGCTGATCTCACTCTCCTACAGGTACGTTTACATCTCTGAATAAATGTCTCTACAGAGGGAACAGAGGCCTGGGACTCTTGGGATGTGAATAGTGGTGGTTGGTAACCCAGACAACACTCAAATGGGGATAACCCAGTGGCGGACAAGGGCAGGGAATTGTGGGCATACTCAGCCCAGGACAGCTGGTCGCACCACGGCGCGGAAGTGCGCGAGGTTAAGCTACGCAACATGCGACCAAGAATCTGATTGGTCCTTTCGGCTTGCCCATTGGTCTGTGGATGGAATCCTGATGACAGAGCAGGGGAAGCCCCTATCTGACGACAGAATTCCCTCCAGAACTGAGAGGCGAATTGAGGCCCTCTGTGTCAGGTGAGAGATGAGGTCGAGGACTCAAATGCAGAGATTTGGTTCTTTAATAATAAAGTTAAACAAAAGAACAAAAACTACCCCGAAGGGGAAAAACAAGCAGGCATGAAGGCAGAAGCACTGCCTTCTGACTGGAGCACAGTCAAACATCAAACAGTTAAACACAGGAAACTCACATGGCGTAAGACACACGAAAGACAACGGATCAGCACAGGACTGCAGACACAAGGAGACTATATATTCGCATTGAACAAGAGTGAATGGTTTGTCCAGTTTTTTTTTTTCATCGCTGTAATGCATTGGGAAGCCAAAATGTGCATCCATCATCAGAAACATACATTAGCTGAACACTCTTTGTTTTACGTGTTATTTATAATAACACTAAATACCATCTAAGTACCATAATACTAAATACCATCCCAGCTAACAGAATTTAGTTATAAGAACATTCTCCAAATATTCAGTGTTGGTTCTGGGAACATAAAAAATGTCCAGTTTTCTTGACGTTAGAGGAATGTTTTTAAAAAGTATGATGTTCCTCAAACCTTCTTTCAACTTAACTTTGATTTAAAATTCAACCTTTTTAACATTCCAAGAACATAAAAATATCCAGTTTCCGTAATGTTAGTAGAATGAAATTTAAAGGGTAGTATGATCAGTGTTGGGAAGGTTACTTTGGAAATGTAATAGGTTACAGATTACAGGTTACCCTATTTCAAATGTAATAAGTAGTGTAACTTTTCAATTACTTTATTAAAGTAATGTAACAAATTGCATTTGATTACTTTTTGATTAATTTTCTAAATTTCTAATGTTTTCAACTATTAATCATTTTCAATCATGTAAACCAGGCAGGGTTAACCTTATAGTAGTGCTCACCACTGATTACTGTCAGACTTTCGAAATCTTTCGTCACTTGAATTAAGATTATAATATTTCAATTTTAAAGGAGACATTGGATGAACAATATCTTCATTTGCATATACATTTACATTTAAATTTAGTCATTTTTCAGACACTTTTATCCAAAGCAACTTACAATTGGGGAATACATAAAGCGATTAATCTTGAAGAGGCAAACAGACAGAGGAAGTGCTCGTAACACCAAGTCTCAGGCATTGTTCAAATAAATACAAGCTAGCAAGGGAAGGAGAGAAAGATAAAGAGAAAGATGAAGATTTAGAAAAAGTGAAAGTTTATTTTATTTTAATATTTTTTATTTATTTTTTATGATGAAGTCAAGTAGAGTTGAAAAATATGAGTTTTCAGTTGTTGCTTGAAGATTGACAGGGATCCAGCATTCCGGATGGGGGTGGGAAGATCATTCCAGCAGTCAGGAACGGTGAACGAGAATGTTCTGGAGAGTGATTTTGAGCCTCTCTGTGATGATACCACGAGGCGTCGCTCACTAGCAGATCTCAGACTTCTGGAGGGGATGTAGATTCGTAATAGTGAGTGGAAGTAGGTGGGTGCTGAGCCTGTGGTTGTTCTATATGCAAGCATCAGTGTCTTGAACTGGATACAAGCTGCAACTGGTAGCCAGTGCAAGGAGACAAAGAGAGGTGTAACTTGGGCTCTTTTGGGCTTGTTGAATCATTTGTAGAGGTTTGATTGTGTTTGATGGAAGTCCAGCTAGAAGAGCATTGCAGTAGTCCAGTCTAGAAATGACAAGGGCCTGGACAAGAAGTTGTGCAGCATGCTCTGTCAGAAAGGGCCTGATCTTTCTGATGTTGTGAAGTGCAAACCTGCAAGATCGAGCAGTCTTTGCAATGTGCTCTTTGAAGGTCAGCTGGTCATCAAAGATTACACCAAGATTTCTGACCGAAGCTGATGGGGTAATTGTTGATTAATCTAACTGAATTGTGAAATCATGCTGTAGAATTGGAGTGGCAGGGAAGACAAGAAGCTCAGTCTTTGCCAGGTTGAGCTGTAGATGGTGTTCTTTCATCCATGCCGATATGTCTGCCTGTCAGCCTGAGATCTGTGCAGCTACCGTTGGATCATCTGGTCGAAATGAGAGATAGAGCTGTATGTCATCAGCGTAGAAATGGTTGGAGAAGCCCTGTGCTAGTATGATTGGACCCAGTGATGTAGTGAATGTGGAGTAATGTGGAGAAGAGGAGGGGTCCAAGAACCAATCCCTGGGGAACCCCAGTGACCAATTGATGTGCTTTGGATACCTCCCCTCCCCAGGCCACCCTGAAAGACCGACCAGTGAGATAGGATTCAAACCAGCGAAGTGGAATCCCAGTGATGTCCAGTGATGAGAGGGTGGACAGGAGGATCTGATGATTGACAGTGTCAAAAGCAGCAGACAGATCCAGCAGAATGAGGACTGATGATTTGGAATCGGCTTTTGCAATTCACAGGGCTTCAGTGACTGAGAGTAGCACAGTCTCAGTTGAATGGCCACTCCTGAAACCTGACTGTTTAGCGTCCAGTTTGTTGTTCTGTGAAAGAAACAATGAGACCTGGTTGAAGACAACTCGTTCGAGTGTTTTGGCTATGAATGGAAGGACAGAGACAGGTCTGTAGTTTTCTAAAAGAGAAGTGTTTAATGTAGGTTTTTTGAGCAGTGGGGTTACCCGAGCCTGCTTGAATGCAGTGGGGAAGATGCCTGTGAGGAGAGATGTGTTGATGATGTGTGTGTGTGCTGGTAAGAGTGCGGGAGAGATTGCTTGGAAAAGGTGTGAGGGGATCGGGTCTAGAGGACATTTTGTAGGATGGCTGGAGAGGAGAAGTTTGAATACTTCCGCCTCAGTGAGGAGACAGAAGGAGAAGAGGGGAGTTTGAGCAGTGGATCTAGTTGGTTGGAGGTCCTGTGTGAGTGGAGGTGAAAACTGACTACTGATTGTTTTAGTATTGTCTGTAAAAAAAAGTTGCAAAGTCATCAGCTGTTATAGAAGTGGTGGGAGGTGGTGAAGGGGGACAGAGGAGATAATTAAATGCTCTGAAGAGATTACGCATATCTGGAGCATTGTTGATCTTGTTATGAACAATTTGACGATTGGCAGTGTGGACTTCAGCGGAAAAAGATGAAAGCAACGATTGATACAAACTCAGGTCTGACGGATCGTTTGATTTTTGCCATTTTCTCTCTCCCAGGTGCCGCAGCAATATGGCTGCCAACTGCTTCGGGTGTGTGTTCACGGTGTGTGTGTGTGTGTGTGTGTTCACTACTGTGTGCATGCACTTGGATGGGTTGAATGCAGAGCAAAAATTCCAAGTATGGGTCACCATACTTGGCCACACATCACTTCACTTTCACTAAATTAATTTATGCCTGGCTGCGCAAATCATTTTACTCCAGACTGTTTTCTAAATGAGGGACAATTCAAGGCAGGTTTTGTTAAAAAGTTAAAACTCAAGGATGGATCACTTCCACAGAAGAGAGGAGCGGGGTGAGCAGTGCTCATTAGCATGTAAAGAGATATGCACCGAAAAGAGTCACTGTGAACAAAGCTGTTTTTGAAAAGGTACCCTTTTTACCTTGTCAAGGTACCTTGTTGTACCTTGTTGATTCTATTTCCGGCTTTGCTACCGTTCGGACGCTCTTGCTATTGCTCTGCGCTTTGCTCCCTATTTTTGTTCTTTTCTCAGATCTTTCTAAGATTTTTACTTCAGCAGATCAGCACAGTGCTCAAACAACACATTTTTGGAAAAAGAGGACTTTTGCCTCCCACTGCCAGCAGTTTGCATTCGAGACCGATAAATACAGCTGTCTACATTCAAACAGATGAGAGAAAATGCCTACTTGCTTGCATGAACTGCCACAAACTTCTACAAAGGATTGTGGTTCTTGAAACAAAGTTATTTGCTGGACTTCCAAAACAGACGGAACATACAGCAGACGGTCACCACGGACCGCCTCAGCATACAGCCGGTGAGTCCTGTGAATCTAGTGAATCTCAACAGTTTATACCAAGTGTAGAGGAACAAGCGAAACTGATCGACGGACTAATCGATGGCACAAACAGGGAGCGAGACCCAAAGGCTCTCGAGACACCAGATTGTCACGAGTATTGCTGCTGTAGCATCCTCTACCCCAGATACGGCTATGACAAGACTTGTAAGCACTGCTATTCTACAACCCCCTATACATCTTGAGAACAGATTTGAAGCATTGATGAATGTGGATGAGGAATCCCAAAATATGACAAAACTCGGATCGAATCAGCCAGCAGCTAACATTGCTACTAACAGGCGCTCAAGGTCGAGCAGACAGCGGCATTCAGCTCAGAGCGCAGCCGAGCCCAGGACTCTGATAGTGGGCGACTCTATTATTAGAAACGTCAGAACCAGAACTGCTACTACCTGTTGCTTTCCTCAAGCAACCGTCTCTGACGTGAACAAGGAACTTCGGAGCATTGTGATGAACCACAAGACTGCAAATCGAGTCATCATCCATGTGGGGAAGACTGATATTCGGATAGGACAGTCAGAACTGCTTAAGCAAGATTTCAGTGAACTCTTTGAAACACTTCAAAGACTTGAAGTTCAGTCGTTCATCAGTGGACCACTCCCAGCAAGGGTACCTAACATGTTTTCACGGTTGCTTGGGCTGAATACATGGCTACAAAGAACCTGCAGTACAAAAGGAGTCAACTTCATCGACAACTTCAATATTTTCTGGGGCCACAGACAACTGTTTAAACTAGATGGCCTCCACCCAAACAAACTTGGTGCAGGAGTGCTAAAAGACAATTTCTATTTCTCCCTCCGTCATCCTTCAGTGGTGTGTGCCAATCCACTCATACACTCACCTGGACAGAATATGAGTGACCACAGGACTTCATATCAGCTTCCGAGTCATTATGTGGTTGAAGAATCCCACAAGGATACTGATAACGCCACACAGCCAAAACAAGCACTGCTCATGGACATCCCGGCTGAGCCCTGCCCACAGAGCTCATCACATGCAGACTGTGACGTATCACAACAGCTCAAGACTCAGCACCCAAGGACGACTTTCTGGAAAACAGCCTGGGAAGCCAGGACAACCCATCACAGTCACCGGAAACACCAGAGCTAGAGCCCCGCTCACCAGACACACTATCCCTCTCCAGCACCTGGACAGAATATGCCCCGCTCACCAGACACACTATCCTCTCTCCAGCATCTCCACTTCTAAGCTTTTCACAGAAAATGGAGGAATTGGTGTATGCTGGGACCAAACTCTCTGCAAGTCCCCAGATATCAACTAAAAAACGGCGGGCCCCCCAACCACCAAAGACTGCAGGCTCAGCTCTCCCGCCTCCTCCTGTGAGAGCTCTCCGACCGCTGCCACAACGCAAGGGCCCAAACCCACAGCATGTGCACGGACCCACACACAATCATGGACACACTCTAGATTTACTCATAAGTAGAGGTCTAAACATTTCATCCATTGTCATTAAGGATGTAGCTCTGTCTGATCACTTCTGTATTTTCTTTGATATATTGATCTCTGTCACCGCTGAATCTAGATCTGTCTCTGTCAGAAAGAGATGCATTAATGAGAACACTAGTGTGCTATTTATGAAGGCAATATCTTTAACACCGAGCATTTCTGCAGACTCTGTTGATCTTCTCCTGGATTCATTTGACTCAAAAGTTAAGAATGTTATTGATGATATTGCACCGATAAAGGTCAGCAAGAAGAATGGCAGACAAAAATCATTTTGGAGAAAATCAACAGCAGTTCAGAATATGAAAAGACAATGCAGAAAAGCTGAGCGGATGTGGCGGAAGACGAAACTAGAAATACACTATAGCATCTATAAAGACAGCCTTCATGCTTTCAATTTGGAACTAGCCACAGCTAGACAGACCTTCTTCTCAAACCTTATAAACAGTAACTTAAACAACACTCGCACTCTTTTGCTACTGTTGAGAGACTGACAAACCCCCCAAGTCAGATTCCCAGTGAAATGCTCTCTGACAGCAAATGCAATGAGTTTGCTTCCTTCTTTTCAGAGAAGATCAGTAATATCAGGAAGGAGATTGGCACATCTTCCTGTAATACAGAGGTCACACAGATTCGACAGCAATCTCAAAAAGAAGTGACTATGTCTGTTTTTAAAACAATTGATAGCAAAATTTTGGAAGAAATAGTACAGCATCTTAAATCGTCAACCTGCTATCTTGGCACACTTCCCACATCTTTTTTCAAAAGTGTGCTTAACTGTTTAGAAGCAGATCTCTTAAAAGTGGTAAATCCTCAGGTCCTTACACTGGCTTCCAGTTACATTTAGGATTGATTTTAAAGTACTTTTACTCGTTTATAAGTCACTCAGTGGTATAGGACCTAAATATATGGCAGATATGCTCACTGAATATAAACCTAACAGACCACTCAGATCATTAGGATCGAGTCAGTTAGAAATACCAAGGGTTCACACAAAACAAGGGAGTCCGCTTTTAGCTATTATGCCGCAGCTGGAACCAGCTTCCAGAAGAGATCAGATGTGCTAAAACATTAGCCACATTTAAATCCAGACTCAAAACTCATCTATTTAGCTGTGCATTTGCTGAATGAGCACTGTGCTACGTCCGAACTGACTGCATTATTTTATGTATAATCCTTTTCTATTTAACTGTTTTAAATTTCATTTTAAATCAATTTCTATATCATTTTAAATTTCCTTATTTTATTATTTTTAACTCCTTGTTTTTATTGCTGTGAATGATTATTTCACTTTCTTTTATGTAAAGCACTTTGAATTACCACTGTGTATGAAATGTGCTATACAAATAAACTTGCCTTGCCTTGCCTTGCCTAAACACCTCACTTCTTTCTGGGACTTTTCCAAACTCCCTGAAAACTGCAGTTGATTGCGCAAAAAAGCGCAATCTTGATAACACTGTGTTGAGCAACTATAGACCAATATAAAATCTTCCTTTCATAGGTAAGATTATTGAAAAGGTAGTTTTTAATCAGCTGAACAACTACTTAAACTCAAATGGATACCTGGATAATTTTCAATCTGGTTTCCGCGTGCATCACAGCACACAGAGACAGCACTCATTAAGATAATAAATGATATTCGCTTTAATTCTGATTCTGGCAAAATATCAGTGCTGGTACTACTAGATCTTAGTGCTGCGCTTTGACACTGTCGATCATAACATACTTCTAGAGAGACTGGAAAACTGGGTCTTTCTGGGATGGCACTCAAATGGTTCAGGTCATACTTAGAAGGGAGAGGTTCCTATGTGAGTATAGGAGAGCATAAGTCTAAGTGGACGTCCATGACATGCAGAGTCCCACAAGGCTCTATTCTTGCACCGCTCTTGTTTAGCCTGTATATGCTCCCACTAAGTCAGATAATGAGGAAGAACCAAATTGCCTATCACAGCTATGCTGATGATACCCAGATCTACCTAGCCTTATCTCCAAATGATTATAGCCCTATTGACTCCCTCTGCCAATGCATTGATGAAATTAACAGTTGAATGTGCCAAAACTTTCTTCAGTTAAACAAGGATAAAACTGAAGTCATTGCATTTGGAAACAAAGATGAAGTTCTCAAGGTGAATGCATACCTTGACTCTAGGGGTCAAACAACTAAAAATCAAGTCAGAAATCTTGGGGTGATTCTGGAGACAGACCTTAGCTTTAGTAGTCATGTCAAAGCAGTAACTAAATCAGCATACTATCATCTCAAAAACATTGCAAGAATTAGATGTTTTGTTTCCAGTCAAGATTTGGAGAAACTTGTTCATGCCTTTATCACCAGCAGGGTGGATTATTGTAATGGTCTCCTCACCGGCCTTCCAAAGAAGACCATTAGACAGCTGCAGCTCATCCAGAACGCTGCTGCCAGGATTCTGACTAGAACCAGAAAATCTGAGCATATTACACCAGTCCTCAGGTCCTTACACTGGCTTCCATTTACATTTAGGATTGATTTTAAAGTACTTTTACTCGTTTATAAGTCACTCAATGGTCTAGGACCTAAATACATTGCAGATATGCTCACTGAATATAAACCTAACAGACCACTCAGATCATTAGGATCGAGTCAGTTAGAAATACCAAGGGTTCACACAAAACAAGGGAGTCCGCTTAGCTATTATGCCGCCCGCAGCTGGAACCAGCTTCCAGAAGAGATCAGATGTGCTAAAACATTAGCCACATTTAAATCCAGTCTCAAAACTCATCTATTTAGCTGTGCATTTGTTGAATGAGCACTGTGCTACGTCCGAACTGACTGCATTATTTTATGTATAATCCTTTTCTATTTAACTGTTTTAAATTTCATTTTAAATCAATTTCTATATCATTTTAAATTTCCTTATTTTATTATTTTTAACTCCTTGTTTTTATTGCTGTGAATGATTATTTCACTTTCTTTTATGTAAAGCACTTTGAATTACCACTGTGTATGAAATGTGCTATACAAATAAACTTGCCTTGCCTTGCCTTTTACACGACCACTGAGACCATTTCAAGAAGACTCTTTAAGAATCCTACCACCTTATGGAAAATGGGCATCCAAGTTCCCCTTTGATGCACAGCCACCATAAAATCAGACTTACTTTAAAATCATGCTGAGGTTAAATACAGATTTAAAATCATAACAATAAATAATTTAATAGCTATGATACTGTTTTCGGAATCAAATCTTTGCGTACATATGACAGGACTGGATCTCACAATGCCTTACAAAACAAAAAGAGTTCATCTTAAAAAAATAAAGCATATACATAAACCCATATAAGAAATATAAGAGTTATTGGATAAGTATGTTATAAACTTCTGAAATATTGTTGTTTCTTATTTTAGAGCAATTACTAGCTGCGTTTCCATCCACCTATTTTTATGCGCATTTTGGAATATTGCATAAAAAAATGCTGGATGGAAACGCCAAGAGGCACATAAAAAAATAAAAATTGCATTCAAAACGTATGCGCATATTTGAGTAGGATACATTTTTTATCCGATAAGAGAAAATGTGCATAAACTACAATGGAAACATATCTACCGAATAACACATTTACCGAATAAATTCCTCCATGTGTCACAAGAGATGAGGTCGAGGACTCAAATGCAGAGGAAATCAGGGTCTTTTAATAATACATCTGGTGGCCAGCCTGGGCACACCAGCAGGACCGTGACACCATGCGCATTGAAAAAGTCAGGTGACTTTGCGCTATGAGACGGGATAACTTGACTTACCAGCGTATTAATCCCATTCATAGCATCCATATGTTGTTATGGTAATTCTGAAAAGCCTGAGTAAAGTCTTTCGTCAAAGTATTTCTGTATAATTGTCTTACAAGACTGCGTTCCCAAACAGTTGGCATCCTCCTCCGAAAGTAATGACCGCATTTATTGTGTCTCGTTTGCTCAAGGTGCAAGTAATTTATGTCATAAATGAATATTATTAGGCCTATATTAAGTGGCTTCTCCTATATTCTTAGTGATATTTAGTGCCACAGTTTACCAGGAAGTGACGATTTTGTTCTTTTACTTGTTGGATGAAAACAGTGCTTTATTCGCATATGGTTTATGCGATATTCCAATTTTGTGCATGGGTTTAATTCAAATCTTTAGATGGAAACATAGCTACTGCAATTTATGAAAGAAATCAATTAAATCTCTATGTGGGAGTGTGTGTGAAAAAACAATCAGATGTAACCCCCTTTGTAATCCTTAACATTTGCACAAGTAACTGTAATTTAATTACACATTGTTTCTCAGTAACTGTAACTGATTACAATTACTTTTATTTTGTAATTCAATTACGTAATTTAGTTACATGTAACTAGATACTTCCCAACAATGAGTATGATGTTCCTGAAACATTCTTTCAATCATTCAAACAAACACCTGCTGTGAACAAGCACTGAGAGAAAGAGAAATAACAACACAAACTTTCTTCAGCCACAGCCTTAGATGAACTGAAGATAAAAATACATTAAATCTCTCAAGATCTGATTAAACAACTCCACAAACAGCATTACCAACTTCACGTGCAGTATTACTAACCAGATTGACTTTATTTCTGTCACACATCTACAGAAGTTCTTATTGAGATTTAGCAGAGGTTTAAATGTTAATGTCTTATTGAAAATGTTTATTTTGAGGTCACCATCATGGAGATCAGCATTTGCTTAAGTTTGCCTCTTGACCCCTGACTTTTGTTGATTTACTGCTTTTGCAACATTTGCAGGTGTTTTCAGAAAATAATTATGTGTTGATAAAGCAGATCAATATGTCTGTTTTAATAACAGGCAAATGACTTTATTGAAGTAGTGTAAACAACTGCATTTTCTGTTGTTTTGCTTACTTTTGGAATTTAAGTGTTAAATGAGAAGGAAGTAATAAATTCAAATTTGAAAAATAATAAGTTGTGACCCTGGACCACAAAATCAGTCTTAAATGTAATTTTCTTTAAATTTAGATCTCTACATCATCTGAAAGCTGAATTTATATGCTTTCCATTGATTTATGGGTTGTTATGATAGGACAAGATACAACTATTTGAAAATCTGGAATCTGAGGGTGCAAAAAAATCTAAATATTGAGAAAATCACCTTTAATTTTGTCCAAATTAAGTTCTTAGCAATGCATATTACCGATCAAAAATTACGTTTTGATATATTTACGGTAGGAAATTCACGAAATATCTTCATCGAATGTTGATGTCTGTGAGTGTATAAAATACTGTCATTGTTAACATATTGTTTAAAACATGTTTTGTGTAATTTATGCACTCACATATATCAACATTCAACATATGAATCACAATAATGGTGACGTGCTTCATGTCAGCATACAAAACACATTCATGGCCCCCAGCATGCATTGCTGCAATTTTTTTTATGTCAATATTGTTGAGGTTTGTATGATGAGTGCTGGGGCCCGTTTCAGAAAGGAGGTTAAGTATGTTAACCCTGAAATGAGGGAAACTCTGGGTTTTCCGTTTCAAAATGGGAGGTTTGTCAAACCCGGGAAAGCAGGGTAAGTCAAGCCCGTTTCTGAAAGAGAGGTAACTTATACTCAGAGTCAGTTACCGTGGTAACTCATGCTGTGAACCTAACCTGGTCGGGAGCAGGTTTTCTTTGGTAAACCCAGAGTTTCTTTCCGTTTCCTCCCCCTTTTTAAAGTGTAAGCAATGTTTTAATACCTCATTCATTCATTCCCGCTGCAAAATTGCTTTTCTTACTGAGTATTTTTGTCTTATTTTGAGTACAAAGATTTACAAATTCTTAAGTTAAGATGCATTTTCTATAGATGAAAAAATATCTAGATATTTAGTCTTGTTAAAATATAAAAGTGCACTAAATAGGGTAAAAAAAAAAATCTTAATGCAAACGGAAACAAAAATGGGCTATTTTTTATTTATTACCGCATTGATAATTTGCAAAATAAAATAAAAATTCACTTAAATTCATTTTTTTTTCCTTCATGGAAACAAGACTAAATACTGTATATTATTTATTTTATTATAATTTGTTTACACCGTATTCATGTGCATATTTATTTGAGTGGTCCCATTTTAAATGGTAGTTTTCTTTAAAACATCAGAGATTATTATTTATCACATTATAAAATCCTGTATGCAGATTTGAAGGAAAGTGTGCAAGTGAGAATTATTTCCTGGGCTCAAATCCGTCAAAGAGGAGTTTCACAGGACTGTAGGTCAGTGGTGTAGAAATCGGTTTAAATGAGGCTAATCTGATAAATGACGTTCACTTGATAACATCTTTCTGTGACGTCTGGAAGTAACCCAATAATCAGAATGTCCTTCAGGATTTCCAGTGTTGTTGGATACATTGATGACAAGCATATCCCCACCATCGCACCTTCTGAACATGAAACTGATTACTGTATGGAATGGAAGGATGCCAGATGGAGGGGTAGTACGAGGCGTAACCACCACCACAGCTGTTAAATAAACAAATTATTCTTTATTTCCTAATACAAAAGCAAAAGTTATTCTTTTTACTTTTGGATTTGAGAAATCTTCCAATACTTGACCATCTCCTCTTCATCTGTCAGTGGTGCTGGTTCTCCCTCTGCCTTCTTGCTGTCGACAATTCAGTAGTTCATTTTATTGCTCTAATTAAGAAATGTATAATTAAGAGGTGGCAAATCGTATGTCTGGCGGCCCTTTCCGTGGAGGACATTGAAGATATCTATCTATTCGGAACCATGATAACAGGTATTTTGCTGATTGGATTAGGCTTTGCCCTGGGTTATCGAAAAATTCAGAAGACGGGAACAGCTGTCCAAAGCCTCACAAGGCTGCCCATTTTGATTGAAGCTGTGGGAAGAGCGGTCAGCATTGAGACTGAGACTATTAACCGGAATATGGATTCTATCACGATGAAGCTCACGGCTTTGCAAGTGAAAATTGATGCTTCCGGGGACCAGAATGGACAGAGAGAACAGCTGTGAAGGTATGCAGCTGTTCACCCAAAGACAAAACAAATCAATCTTATCTTTTCTGGCTCCCCCGTGCCGGCCTCGGCCAAGGTCGTGCTGGATAACTACCCTGGGAAGAGCGATGCAGTGAAGACTCTCTTGCTCCCTTCCCTATTACAGACATTACTCCCCTCCCCCGATCAACTGCCCCCGACCGCTTTGTTCCGCCAGGCTTGTCAAGCGGGTCTGCGACCAGCGCCGTAATAAATGGCGCCGGACCGGACGGCTGCTTGCCAGAGCTGGATATGTTTCCCCCTGTTGCAAGTCATGTGTTTATGGTATATGTGCTTTTGTGCTGAGGTCTTTTTTTCTGTTCTCACACTGTACTCCTCAATGGAGCATAGTCTGGGGTTACATTTTTTTTTTCTCCCTTTCCTCATGTAATGCTGTAATTTTCTTCAATTCCCTGTCTTCCTGTCCTGTCTACCCCATTGTATGTATGTTATGTATGGGCAGGTTGATGGCTTATTTCACTGGTACTTGTGACTAAGTGACAATAAAGGGCTACTACTATAATTATAATTATGTGCATTTATTTAATAATTATTAGAAATATTTAATTATGTAAAAAGAGTGTTAGACTATGTGGAAAAAGCTGCAGCGCGTTGAAATAGACATTGAATGATATTTAATGTCAAATGTTTGTAAAGTCATTTAGCCCACACCCATGAAGCTTTCATGTTTAAAGCTTTACTTTGATTGAATTGTGTTTTTATACTTCATTTTTAGCTGCTGCCACATTCTTGTTTCTTCTTTGTCTTTTTCCTTTTTTTCTTTCATGGCCACAGGATACCATTAAAAGGAATATTATTTCAATAATTAAAGTTTTCAACTCTGATATTATAACAGTTATTAAGTTATTGACAGTTATTAAGAGTTAAAGTTACGCATTGACGGAAGTATGCGCTGACGTCTTTTTGGCGGGAGCTGTTGCCATGGTGAATCATAATTTCGGAGCTCCACTGATCATGACTTTTCATAGTCGTGGTGCACACGCTAAACTCAGAGTCAACCTACTTAGAGTTGAGTAAACTAACACAATTCAGCTGTTCTGTAACCAAAAACTCAGAGTTTCCCATCTCAGAGTAAGTCAACACTGAGTTCAAGTTTAAACTCCGAGTTGGTTGAACCTCCTTACTGAAACGGGCCCCAGATGTCTAAGTGTGTTGTATTAAACGTTTAAATAGTTTTGGACAATCTGAAATAAATCACTGAAGTTTTGACCCTGGTCAAATGTGACCCTGGAGCACAAAACCAGTCTTAAGTCGCTGGGGCATATTTTTAGCATTAGCCAAAAATACATTATATGGGTCAAAATGATCAATTCTCTTTCTCTCAGTGCTTGTTCACAGCAGGTGTTTGAATGATTGAAAGAATGTTCCTGGAACATCATACTACCCTTTAAATAACATTCTACTAACATTAAGGAAACTGGACATTTTTATGTTTTTGGAATGTTACAAATCAACGTTCCTAGAATGTGGAATTTTTAATCAAAGTTAAGTTGAAAGAAGGTTTGAGGAACATCATACTATTTAAAAACATTCCTCTAACGCAGGGTTCTCAAACTCACGGCCCGGGGGCCAATTGAGGCCCCCTACTTGACATCAAAGTTTAGTTTTAGTGCGGCCCACGTTGTTCTCAAACGCACCTTTTTGCTGAGTCTTGCCACACTTTTATTTTATTATTTATCACTTATGGGCTACCATAGATAGTCTCGTGACAGCTTCTGGTGGCGTTCAGAGGAACCGTTAATGTTCAGAAGAAACTGTTAATAATAAAGATTGAGAAGATTGAATAAGTTGTGCTCCTTTTTTTGTGGAATACTTAATGCGGCCCAGCCTGACCCAGACTCTACCTCCAGCAGCCCCAAGGTAAATTGAGTTTGAGACCCCTGCTCTAACGTCAAGAAAACTGGACATTTTTATGTTCCCAGAACCAACACTGAATATTTGGAGAACGTTATTCTAACTAAATTATTTTAGCTGGGATAAATCCCTTCTAGGTTCCACAGAAACCATATATCTAGCCTGTGTCCACAACAATTAATCTGGTCCCCTTTAAAAAAAATCTATGGACACCCCTGCCTTAACAGGTAAGTGTGTATGCTTTGTATGTACAAGCAACACTCTTTATACCTATATTTATATGAGGAGGATTTGCTCTGTTTTGTCTACTTTGTGTTTACAAAGTATGAATATTAATCTGTCCAAAACAGTCTTTGGTTAAAATGTTATTCGGTAATGCACACTAGCTGGAGGCTTTAGCATAACTGTGGCACTGAATTGACTAATAAACATTCAGAACAAGTCATTTTTTTATAATTGGCATTTGTGCTGTTTGAAATCAAATGACCAGGACAAAACCTTATTTTCAGAGAACAGTTTATTAATTCATTGGAACAGAATCAAAATAATACAGTATCCTATTATTAGCAATCATGGTTATAATCCAGTCTGTTATTATTGGGTTGATCATTAATGATAAATGATTAATAATGATATTTATTGCTTAAGCAAGTAATAAGGATCAGACAGAAACATTCAGAAACATATCAAATATATCAGCATCGAAAGCTAAGCTGATCGTGAAATTCATGGTGGTAATGGTTCTACGATCTACTTAGGCTTACGATGCTTTTGGGAAATGCAGCCCTGATCAGTTTAGTCTTTATTCAGATGTGT
The DNA here is from genome assembly GCA_027564155.1 of Gymnocypris eckloni scoliostomus. Lineage (NCBI taxonomy): Eukaryota > Metazoa > Chordata > Actinopteri > Cypriniformes > Cyprinidae > Gymnocypris > Gymnocypris eckloni. Next base: position 48,874,593 of record CM050414.1, on the reverse strand, counting down.
ATTGAATTTAGGTATGTTTAGTAGAGTTAGTGCTTGAAGCATGTATATGCCGAATCTGCTCCTTCAGTTTCTCTATGTTGTTTGAGATGTTTTTTCCAGCAACTTCCATAAGGTCATTGATCATCTCAGGGCTGTAAGGACCTTGAAAGGTCACATATGTGCTCCTCTTGTCCTCAATATGATCTGAAGAAACAATTAAACACTTATAAAACATGAATTATATGTATATTTCAGTATTTAACTAGACCATCTTAACTTGCCTCCACAGTTGATCACATTAAAGAGAGGGATGTGAATCACGGTTGGAGCGTTTCGGCCTTTGAACACATAGAAGTCCAGCGGTTTCTTTTTTTCTTCTTCAGTAAACTTTGGAAGATCAGGGAACTGGATATTTTCTTTCTTGCACATATCAGAAGTTTGTGTCAGTGTCTGCAATGGAAAAGCAACACACCATTATAACTGTATTACAAGGATTAGACAGACATTTAAATAGAGCATTTATGTGTACTGAAAACTTCACCTTTGGATTGTGTTTATGCAGTAGTTAAGAAACACCTGTTAAGACATGTGCTAAAGGAAAGCTATTTTTAGGTATTTTAGACCTTGTAAAGATACATACCATGTAATAAAGATGTTTAAAATTAAAACGGCTTTCTTTTTTCCATTAAAATGATGCACAGCATTTGCAATTTTCTATGAGTGTTTTTAATATCCTGTGAATTTTAGGTTTGTGTGCGGTTAGGTTAGGTTTTTAGGTTTAGGAGGTGGATATGAGGAAAAACACAGCAGAATTGTTAAACAAAATCTTCTGATAAATGATGACTGAATTTACATTTCTAGTTGATCTGTTTCTTTAAATGAACTTTTATCAGAGTATGTATGCATGAATATATAGAGAGAATTATATGGTTATGCATGTTATACCTTGAAAGGATCTCCGTCACTGAAATCCAGGGAAATGATGAGGTCAATGTCTCGTTCTTTTCTCAGCACTGAGGAGTACGGTGAGTTGAGCAACAGTCCGGCGTCTATATAGTCTCTTGTCTCATTTTGCAGAAGAGCGGAAGGCACTCTTTTATCTGACAGTATTGAGGTGAGAGATAACAGCATTGTAAGTATTTTTATTTACACTCAGTTGTCAGTTAGCACATGTGTCGGTTCTCACCTGTCATGTTGTGGAGAAAGTTATATTCCCTGCCCCAGATCCACTGAATCATGCATCTAAGAATGCTTTTAATAAGACCTGTGAAACAAATGCACACTTCAGAATAAAGCTTCTCCAAAGTCAGTCAAAAGTCAAAGTCTGCTTTATTGTCAATTCTGCCACATATAAAGCACATACATACAGATAATTGAAATTGTGTTACTCTTAGACCCGTGGTGCATACAGATAACACTAAACACTAACAGTAGAACGTAAAAATACAGATTACTGCTGATTAAATATATATAAAATACAACTATACAAAATAAGGACATGTAAAAAAAGATGGCAGACAGAGTGCAAAACCAGTGAAATATAAAAACAGTGCAGATATGAGTGTAGTGCAAAAAGAGCGTATCAGTCTGTTTAAAGTGACAAAGGAGCTCAGAAAGCAGTCATTATTTAAACTGTCATAAGAAGTCCAATGATGAGGTAGTGAACAGTCCAATGGTGCACAAAGTGACTGGTGTGGGTCACTGTGTGTTAGTGGGAGGACCTGGGGTGGGGGTGGGGTCGGAGGGTCTGAGTTCAGTGGTGTATGGGGCAAAAGAGGGCAGGGACAGTGTTCAGTCATGTTATTTTCCCTTATATGTTATGCTTCTCCCTTTGTTTTCATGTCAGCAGGTAATTAGGACTTAACACCTGGTCTAATGGAGTTTGGATATGAAAGGGCTGTTCACTTGTAGGTTTTGGGGTTACTTGTTATACAGGATTAAATTGAATTTGTTATGGGGTGGGGGCTCTGTGGTATCGAGCTTATATATACAGCGGGAAAATAAGTATTTGACACATCAGCATTTTTATCAGTAAGGGATTTCTAAGTGGGCTATTGACACAAAATTTCCACCAGATGTAGCCATCAAGCCAAATATTGAATTCATACAAAGAAATCAGAACATTTAAGTATACAAGTTGAGTCATAATAAATAAAGTGAAATGACACAGGGAATAAGTATTGAACACATGAAGATAACAAGGTGCAAAATGGCATAGAAAGCAAGGAGATCACCTGAAATCTGTCAGTATTGAGAGAGAACCCCTGCCCCCTATCAGTACTAATTGATATCAGCTGCTTTAGTCCTAATTGATGGCCTATAAAGGCTTCTCATTACCTAGGAGGCACACAGGAAAGACTTCATGATGGGTAAAAGCAAAGAACTCTCTGTAGATCTTCGTAATCTTATCGTTGAAAAGCATTTTGATGGGAATGGTTATAGGCGCATTTCCAGAATGCTGAATGTTCCTGTGAGCACTGTGGGGCCATTATCCGAAATGGAAAGAGCATCAGTTCACCATAAACCGGCCACGATCAGGTGCTCCACGTAAGATCCCTGTCCGAGGAGTCAAAGAATAATCAGGAGAGTTCTCCAAGCGCCAAGAACCACTCGGGCAGAACTTCAGGAAGACCTTGCATCAGCAGGTACTGTTGTTTCAAAGAAAACTATAAGCAATGCACTGAACCGCCATGGCATCCATGCACGCTACCACGCAAGACTCCATTGCTGAACAAAAAGCATGTTGAGGCTCGGTTAAAGTTTGCGAAAGAGCATTTGGAGAAGCCTGTGGATTATTGGGAGACTATAGTATGGTCAGATGAAAGCAAAATTGAACTTTTTGGCAGTCATTCTACACACCATGTTTGGAGAAGAAATGGCACTGCCCACCACCCCAAGAACACCATACCAACAGTTAAGTTTGGGGTGGAAGCATCGTGGTTTGGGGCTGCTTTTCAGCAAGGGGTACTGGCAGACTTCATATTATTGAAGGCAGGATGAATGGAGAAATGTACCGGGACATTCTGGATAAAAATCTACTGCCATCTACCAGAAAGCTGAAAATGAAAAGAGGGTGGACATTTCAGCAAGACAATGATCCCAAACACAAGGCCAAGGACACAATGAAGTGGTTTCAAAGAAAGAAAATCAAGCTGCTTGAATGGCCCAGTCAATCACCTGACCTAAATCCCATAGAAAATCTATGGAGAGAACTGAAGATCAAAGTTCATAAAAGAGGCCCAAGGAACCTTCAAGATTTAAAGACCATTTGTGTGGAAGAATGGGCCAGAATCACTCCTGAGCAATGCAGACGACTGGTCTCTCCATACAAGAGGCCTAGAAGCTGTAATCACCAACAAAGGCTTTTCTACAAAGTATTAAATAAAGTGTTCAATACTTATTCCTGTGTCATTTCACTTTATTTATTATGACTCAACTTGTATACTTAAATGTTCTGATTTCTTTGTATGAATTCAATATTTGGCTTGATGGCTACATCTGGTGGAAATTTTGTCAATAGCCCACTTAGAAATCCCCTTACTGATAAAAATGCTGATGTGTCAAATACTTATTTTCCCCGCTGTATAAATTCTATTAAAATAATGTGATTGTTATTATCTATACATTATCAAAATAAATAATTTACACTAAAAATACAAATACATTTAATTATGAGATTCTTTAATATATATATATATATATATATATATATATATATATATGTATACAAATAAGAAATTATGGTGGAAATTATACTTTATTAAAACGCCAGTAGTTGCCAGTAGTGAGCGTTTAATGAGTGAGTCATTGAGTCTTTCATTCAAAGGCAGATTCATCAAATGTTTATGCATGGGCAAATGAAAATTTGCATCAACCGATTCGTTTAAAACAATGAATCATTCAGCAATGTTGCATTGCATTGATGTTGCATTGATGCGCTGTGCTTCTACCTAAAATGTAAGTGACTTAATTTTTTGTATTTGCTCATTTAACTGTTTATATAATTATAATAGAAGTATTGTTGCCTAACTAACTGTATTTTAAATATAAAACTTTCCATTTTAAATTTTTACCTCAGTATGCTGCGTTTCTTAGTGTTGCGCGTTTAGATTTCTCCTGGAGACGCTGCGTGAACCTCGCCTCAGCAGCGCAGCCTTATACTGTCAATAGATGCATTATACAGGTGCATCTCAATTAATTAGAATGTCATGGAAAAGTTCATTTATTTCAGTAATTCAACTCAAATTGTGAAGTTCGTGTATTAAATAAATTCAATGCACACAGACTGAAGTAGTTTAAGTCGTTGGTTCTTTTAATTGTGATGATTTTGGCTCACATTTAACAAAAACCCACCAATTCACTCTCAACTAATTAGAATACTTCATTAGACCAATGGAGGTGATCAGTTTGTGGCACTGCTGAGGTGGTGTGAAGCCCAGGTTTCTTTGACAGTGGCCTTCAGCTCATCTGCATTTTTTGGTCTCTTTTTCTCATTTCCCTCTTGACAATACCTCATAAATTCTCAATAGGCTTCAGGTCTGGTGAGTTTGCTGGCCAGTCAAGCACACCAACACATGGTCATTTAACCAACTTTTGGTGCTTTTGGCAGTGTGGGCAGGAGCCAAATCCTGCTGGAAAATGAAATCAGCATCTTTAAAAAGCTGGTCAGCAGAAGGAAGCATGAAGTGCTCCAAAATGTCTTGGTAAACGGGTGCAGTGACGTTGGTTTTCAATAAACACAATGGACCAACACCAGCAGATGACATTGCACCCGAATCATCACAGACTGTGGAAACTTAACACTGGACTTCAAGAAACTTGGGCTCTGAGCTTCTCCACCCTTCCTCCAGACTCTAGGACCTTGGTTTCCAAATGAAATACAAAACTTGCTCTCATCTGAAAAGAGGACTTTGGACCACTGGGCAACAGTCCAGTTCTTCTTCTCTTAGCGCAGGTAAGACGCCTCTGACGACAACTGTAGCCAAATTCCTCGACACGTCTGTGTGTGGTGGTTCTTGATGACTTAACCCCAGCCTCAGTCCATTCCTTGTGAACTTCACCCAAATTCTTGAATTGATTTTCTTGACAATCCTCATAAGGCTGCGGGTCTCTCGGTTGGTTGTGCATCTTTTCCTTCCACTCAACTTTCTGTTAACATGCTTGGATACAGCACTCTGTGAACAGCTTCTTTAGCAATGAATGTTTGTGTCTTCTCCTCCTTGTGAAGGGTGTCAATGATTGTCTTCTGGACAACTGTCAGATCAGCAGTCTTCCCCATGATTGTGTCGCCTAGTGAACCATACTGAGAGACCATTTTGAAGACTCAGGAAACATTTGCAGGTGTTTTGAGTTGATTAGCTGATTGGCATGTCACATATTCTTATTTGTTGAGAGTGAATTGGTGGGTTTCTTATTAAATGTGAGCCTTAATCATCACAATTCAATTAACCAAAGACTTAAACTACTTCAGTCTGTGTGCACTGAATTGATTTGATTTAATACACAAGTTTCACAATTTGAGTTGAATCACTGATATAAATTAAATTTTCCACGACATTCTAATTTATTGAGATGCACCTGTGTACAGTAGCTATATCCACTATTCGCCACTTACTCTAAATGTAATCAATCAGAATAATACTTGTGTTTTGGTGTTTACATACTTAGTTTTGGTTAGTGATGTTTTAATAATGAAACTTTTCTGGCATTAATGAAGCGTTAATGTCAAGCCCTGGAGTCTATGTGCCAGGTTATTTATGCTTTGGCCTGTTTTTATTGCAGCCATGAGCTAGACTCTAACAAGTGGTTATTGGAACTTTAAAGGGGTCATCACCTTGTTAAAATCAGCTCTGTGTACAGCAGCCCGTGTTAGTGCATGTCTATTTAAATTCTAATGAACTCTGCTCACCCTGCCCCGCTCTTCTGCGGGATGATGAGCCGTACTGTATATTTTTAGGAGCATTTAGATGTAGACGCATTTAGAAAATAACGTTAATCCTCTGCATCTTTAGCGGCTTTAGCTTGTTGGTTCTTATACATCATTAAGTGGTACCGTATTTTCATAGTCTAAAAAAGTTTAGAAACCTCTGGTCTATGGCACAAGGCATTAAAACCCGTTTTGGTTTAAACTGGATGTTGAATTACATCTTTTTAAAAGATGAAAATGTTTCATTGGGTAAGATGGTTGACATATTTTTAGAATCTTTCTAGAAAATCAGAAGTGAAATACATTGTGTATTATGTTAGAGAGACTTTAACCTACCGAATGGAGGGAAATTGAACCAACTACTCAAACAGTTGCATACATCCATGGTGTATTGCTGCATAAGCCGTTTTGCTTCTTCTTTATCAGCGAGATTCAGTTTTTCCATCTGAAAAATCAGCTGACCTTTGCCTTCAGCGAGCTCTGGAAAAAAAGGTTGGCATATCATTGAGATCTTATGTGCATATGTATATACAACATAACATTCTAGTTTCTAAAAGCATAATTTACAAAAACATTAATTATTTATTTTGTTTGCAAAAAGACTGGTTTGCTTCCATATCCATTTTCACTGTTTCATAATTAGTTTATTTTTCATAATGTTTTTACTGTTTAAATTTAGCTGAAAAGACATTTAATAGATTGAAAACTAAACTAAAGAGCAGAGCTACTATTTATTTATTTTAAATAGTATTTCATTGTTTCTAAATAAAAAGGTAAAAAGCTTTAATCAAGGTAAAATTAAAAGTTGTCAAAAGTTGTCAGCAGATTCCTGTGGTGAAAACTTGTAATGTGATGACTATGGAAAGTAGTTTAAGTTGTGAGGGACATGCAGTCCGTTTAAAATACTTTTGTGCATCTTTTGTCAATTGTTCAACTGATAAAACAAGAGGACAAAAAATCAAGAAAACACGCTTTGTGAATATTAGATCTGATATGAACATACAAGATTGTATGTCTTTTCTCTGCAGCGTAATTTTAATTTGCATCTAAATAAATTGTTTGGATAGTAATGGTGGATTATGGTGGAACGGTGATGTTCTATAACCATTTTTTCTGTCTTAATTTAGTTTTTTTTGTGTAATTGGCGATAGTTTTAATAGCTAAGCCCAAATATAATTTGTTTATGAATTCTAGCCCATAGGAAGAGCTTACCATTCAAAATTTCTCTGATGGATTTATCAAGAGCAGAAGGATCTTTGCCATTTAAAACATAGAGATTCATGTCCACAAGATCCATGAGAACCTGGCAACACTTGTCTGCAGATGGGTTGTTTGGGTCTTTTGAAGAAAACATACAATGAACAAACACAAACACAATGCAAAATGTTTTAACAAATATTTTACATGTAACAAAAAAAATAAAAGCAATGAGAAATGCTTTACCGTTACCCATTTCCTCAAGTATATAAGGCAATAATTGTACAAAGTCTGAAGAGAAACAAAATAAACACATTACAAAGTTCAAATTACAAAGAACTGACTGTTAATTTGAGTCAGAACTGAATCTTGAGAACAATTGCAGCTGCACCTTTTATATTTTGCCAGATGAATTTACGGATCTCCTCTCCATCAGCTAAAGCGCTGCCACACAGAGCTGCGGAAAACAGTATACAGACAACAGGAAGTTGAAAACAAATATTAAAAAAAACATTTATTCTAAAAAAATAGTAATATGACAGTCTACAGTGATCAAATATAGAGCAGACACCTAGCAGGCCATAAGACACTGAGTGACCAAACTTCAATTTCAGGACAATGTCTAATGTCAACATTAATTTAACATTGATTATGACAACAGCTGACATTAATGTTTAGTTGGTTTTAAGATGTGGTATACAGTAACCAAAACCCAATGTCTGCCAAACATCAGAAGATTTATGTCCATTAATTTCAAATTATAACAAGATTAGATGTTGATGTTTTGTTGGTTTTTAAATACCAGAAAATATTTCCATAATTTGCTCACCCTCAAGGTATTCCAAAACCTTGGAGTTTCTTTCTTCTGCTGAACATATATATATACAGGTGCATCTCAATAAATTAGAATGTTGTGGAAAAGTTCATTTATTTCAGTAATTCAACTCAAATTGTGAAACTCTTGTATTAAATAAATGTAATGCACACAGACTGAAGTAGTTTAAGTCTTTGGTTCTTTTAATTGTGATGATTTTGGCTCACATTTAACAAAAACCACCAATTCACTCTCAACAAATTAGAATATGTGACTATCAGCTAATCAACTAATCAACTCAAAACACCTGCAAAGGTTTCCTGAGCCTTCAAAATGGTCTCAGTTTGGTTCACTAGGCGACACAAGTGAGGATTGACCTCCCTGTCACACTACTCTTATGGTCGACAGAGGTGGGTAGTAACGGGTTATATTTACTTGGGTACGTTTACTTGTGTACATTTTTTAGGTAACTAATACTTTTAGAGTATATTTAAAAATGGGTACATTTACTCTTACTCAAGTAAATTTTTTGTGAAAAACTGTACTTTTACTTCGTTACTATTGGCTACGCTCCTCGTTACCTTATCTTAATGCAATACAAGTTAAAAATGCTTAAATTGTTCCAAACGTGCTGTCTACTTTTCTCTGGGCAATGAGCGATGCCCATTCACAAATTATTAATTCTTTTGAGTTAATTCTGTTCAAAGGCTTGATCAAACCAGTGAATCGGTTTGCGATTCAGTTTGAATGATTCGTTCAGTTCCCTGCCGCATGTGCTGAGTCGTCTGAAGCGGTTCTCACTCAGAGTTTAAGAACATTAAGAGCGTTGAGCGCAGCAGCTCGCGACCTGTTTCAGGAATGCCTTTGCCTAGACACAATTCATATTGATATTTTCGCAATATTTATGCTTGCAGAAATATAGGCTACATTTTGCAGAACAGATGGAAGAAGATCAGAAATGTCATCAGCTGTTACTCCAGGTTTCAGAGTCATATGATCCTTCTGAAATCATTCTAATATATTGATTTATTACCAGTGTTGGTAACAGTTTGCTGTTTAATATTTTTTGGAACCCGTGACATTTTGTTCAGGATTCTTTGATGAATAGAAAGCTAAAAAGAGTAGCATTGAAATATATCAACCTGTTGGAATGATTTCTGAAGGATTATGTGACACTGAAGACGGGCGTAAAGGCTGATGAAAATTATGATTTGCATCACTGAAATAAATTATATAAAAAAAAAAAACATTACAAATCTTTTGAACGTGTGTGGACAGACAAGCACACACATTACATAAATGTATCTATATATCGACATAAAAATAGACCATAGATATACAGTATATGATGCAAAGTAACTAACTACTGGATTATTTTTTTTATCCGATACTTATTTAATCCTACTCCAGTAACTATTCAGACTATTACTTTTACTTGAGTAAATATTTATAGAAGTAATTTTACTTTTACTTGAGTATAGTTTTTGGGTACTCTACCCACATCTGATGGTGAAACGCCCCTCTGTGGACTGGACTTGAGTTTCCTGCTTTCCCTGAGGTATGAGTGAGATGTGTGCTCTAAAGGAGCGGTACCTTTATATGCATGAATGGGTTATTGGGTCCCATTATACAGGTTATTTCGGGTCTGGTTAAATGGGACCCGCACTCTCCATCGAGATAGAGAGCAAAAGACTATGTTCAGCTGTAACTGTTAACAATCTCCCAGTGCTTACTTCTGGTCATGCTAGGAAGTGCTCCCCTCACTTTAAGGGCTAGACATGAGCCTATCACTCCCAGTTTGAGCTATGAGGGCCGGCCTCTGCTCAAGAGCCAAGAGCGCCACTTCAGAGGACTCCATATGCAACCATACCGAGTTTCTAGGCTCATCCCTGTCGTCTCCTTGGCCACTTGCCTCTATGGTGAGACCCTGTTGCTCTCTGTTGGAATGTGCGATCCCCTTCTAAGCTGGATCCCATTTCTGATGTCCCATTGCTTTCAATCTGCTCTCAGGACATGGCAGTGCTCCCCTCACTGCAGGAGGGTCTTTCATGAGCTCGCTGCTCCTGGGCAGATCATGTGGGTCCTCCTCTCTATTTGAGAGCTAGGTTCTTTGCCCCTGGGCTATTGATCACTTCGGCCGGTCTGGGTTCTCTCTCTTTGCTAAGGGTCGAGCCATCCACTTTGAGCTCCGTGGCAGTGACATCAGGTAGTTTGGCCGCTTGCTGCCTTCCTGATGAGTTGCCCCTATTTGGTCGAGCGTTGGGCCGCCTTCTGCCCCCCTGATATGCTGCTCTTATGATTAAGCTCGTAGTGCTCCACTCAATCTAGAGGGTTATCTATGAGCATGCTGCACATTGAGCGTTTGTGTCCCTCTCTAGATCTGAGAGCTGTGTGCTATGCTCCTTCAAGTTATGTATGGGCATAATGCTCCTGATCCTGTCCTGTGACTAGTGTGGTTGAGTTGGCGATGCTCCCTTCATATGTTTTTTTTTTCTTCTGAGGAACGCCATTTTCAATCCACATGCACGCTAAGTATGAGTGACTGATCTCTGAGATATTCCTAAGATGGAAAAAGGATTGCTCTTAAGGTAAAGTTGAGTGTTGTCAGCATAGCAATGTAATGATATTCCATGCTGGCTGATGACATGACCGAGGGGGAGCATATATAGTATAAACAGGGTGGGTCTGAGCTCTGAGAGACACCACAACTGACATTGTGTGTCAAGGATTTAGCCTCTCCCAAGACAACATACTCCATTCTCCCAGCAAGGTAGGATGAAAACCAGTTATTGACAGAGCCAGAGAGAATAATGGTGTGACGTAAATTATGCAGAAGAATGTTGTGATCCACAGCGTCAAGTGCTGCAGTCAAATCCAAAAGGACGAGAAGAGATGGAGAATCAGCGTCTGCTGCCATCAGCAGGTCCGTATGTAACCAACCCCTGACCAGAGCTGTTTCAGTGCTGTGGCCAGAGCGGAAACCAGACTGGAATTTCTCAAACAGATTGTTTTGTTTTAAATGGGTATTAAGTTGTGCAGCAACTACTTCTTCCAGCACTTTAGAAAGGAATGGAAGGTTGGAGATGGGCCTGTAGCAGGCAAGGATTTCTGTATCTAAAGGTTTTTTTTTTTTTTGATGACAGCAGTTTTCAGTTCAGGTGGAACATGACCAGCCTGGATGAAGTGACTGATAACCTTAGTAATGAGGGGACTTATGATACAAATGTTATATTTCACCAAGACCGTTAGAAAAAGGTCCCGGGCACAGGTGGATGGTTTTATCTTTATGATTATGTCCTCAAGCTCTCGCTGTGAAATGTCAGAGAGGTTGGGGAGTCCCATGCTGTAAATCAGCAATCGAGACAAGAAGAGCAGAGGAACTAGACCGAAGGGAGGGAATGGTGTCTACATTTTTCCAGGAAAAAAAGTGATAAAGCTATTGAATCTCTCCTTTCTAGCTTTTAAATGAGAGTTAGCTTGCAGTTCCAGGATGTGATTTATAATATAGAAAAGCTGCTTTGAGTCTGGAAACTGTCCAGGGCTACTGTTAATGATACCAGAATAAAATCCTGACCTAGCATCTCTCAAGGACATTGCATGGGCTTTCTGATGCCCTCTGTTAGCCTGCCTGTGAACAGGGAGTCCTGTGACCTTAAGACAGCGCTCAAGGACATGTCCAGCTGCCTTCATCTTTTGCGGTTCACAGGAAAACCATGGGGCTGAAGGTAACGTTTCTAGTTCCGAAAGGGGCATGGAGATCTAAGAGACCGCTCAAAGATCTATTGTAAAAGTCAACCGAATTAGTAACTTAATAGAAAGAAGTAGAGGAGAGATGCTGAAGATCTATAGTTAAGGAGTCCAGGTTAATCTTTTTCAAATTCCTGAAACACATTTGACACTTGTCTTTGTATAGGGAACAAGGGAGTGACAATTGCATTGAAATGACCTTCTGGTCAGACACACCTAAATCTTACACCGGAAGGTTACTACTGGGGGCAGAGTTTGAGATTACCAAACCAAATGTGTGTCCCCTAGAATGTTTGTGGACATCAACACGTTTTTGGAGATTAAGACAGTCCAATAATTGCAAAAACTCAGCCACAAAGTTGCAGGAGGAAGTATCTATATGAATATTAAAATCTCCAACTATTAAAATATTATCAGTGGTAGAGCAAAATGTTGTGAGAAGGTCATGCCTCTCTGAGATGAACACTGAGTCTAAGCTCTTTTCCGTGATATGGTCTTGTATAAAGGATGACTTGTATGCAGAGCTGGGTAGTAACTGATTACATGTAATCTGGATTACGTAACCAGATTCCAAAAATGAAGTACTTGTAATTAGAATAAGTTACATTTTAAAATACTTGTGATCAGACTACAGTTTCCTCAATCTTCGCAGCACTGAAATATTTCTGGAATAGACGTGACATCCGAATCAAAACCAAAACAAGAATATACTGCGCTATAGTTCGGGCAACACTACTGTATGCCTCTGAAACATGGCCTCTGAAAGCCGATCAACAAAAAAGGATGGAAATATTCGACCATCGTTGCCTAAGACGCATAGCCAAAATCCGTTGGTCTGACTTCATCTCAAATGAACAGGTCCGTGAACGCTGCGGCCTAAAGGAACCCCTGTCCTCAGTGCTTATGCACCGTTGCTGGAAATCGATCGGGCATGTCTTACGTATGCAAAATAACCGCCTACCATTACAAACTTTTATGGCCATTTCTGGCCCTCTTTGGAAGCGCCCCAAAGGAGGCGTTCGTATGACAACCAAAAGATACTTTCACAAGGCTGCCGAATCCTTTATCATGGTACCCTTTGGATTGAGTAGAAAGAAATTTGACAGAGAATGGCAAGAACATATTCAAACCTTGGCAATGGACCGAGTACAATGGAGGTGCATTACACAGGATACCGTCCAAACCCTGCAAGGGTGTAATGGACGCTAAGTAAGTAAGTAAGTACTACAGTTACTTTTTTATTGATTACATGATTACATATTATTCATCATTTATTGACCAATATCTCTTTATCTTTATAATTTTCCTTTCTAAAATATTCTAACGCTTGTATACAACCAGAAAGTGGACATTCACACATAGACTAGTAATTAGTCAGGTGGCGACACAACATTTGACCAATGGATTTACAAAAACAATTTCAGGATTAAGAAGTGTCTCAACGTTGCATCAACTACTGATGAACACATTCATTTTTATTTGAATTATCACTCAGTAGGTTATTTAACCATGTATTATTGAAAGGCTTTTGTCATTTTGAAAGCTATTAAAGGACTTGGACTCCTGCAGCGACCACGTTGCATTGGTTTATTTATAATATTAAATTGTAGATAAATTAAATTGTGACCTGAAACCCAACACTTTCTTTACTGAGGTGAATATCTCTGTTCTGAGACAATCAGACAGCATAGAATGCGTGCAATGAGCACTCCCTCCCTCATAATCGATGTCACTCGTTTCAATTCATTGCGATCTCACGACGTTCCGTTAATAAGCTCTACTACACTGCACAATGAATCTCTTATTTACATCGTATCTACACTTTGTTATAATGAGATGATTCCCGTCCTTGCACAACTCAGCACTTGACAAAAACTCAGCATTTTCATCGGTAAGTGGATTCTAACTTAAACACTTCTGGTCACTGCGTTCAAGAAATCAGCCGATATGTCAGTGAACGGCTACATTGATCAAGGCTGCAAATGTTTCACCAATATCATATGGGGCCCTCTGGTTCCTCAGGGCCCTAAGCGCACTGTATGATGTTACAGAAAGTTTTCTGTTCTAGTTCCTTTCACACAGCAGTGTTATTTCTCTTGTTAATCTGCACGTTAACATATAGACTCTTGTGCTGGGCTATTTTACTAGCGAATGCATAGCACCGAGTCTGCATTCCGCTTACAGTATATCGGTGGAACATACAAACTACACAAACTGTGTGGGTGGAGTCTAAACTGAATCACTCACCATATAGGCAACTACAACCAGGGCGTCGCTGAAAATTAGTGTGTGAGTTTGTTTACAGAATGCTGTTGTCACTGCTGCAAACTCCCACATAAATAATTATTCGAAAAATATAATTTCCTTGCAGGCAGTGGGCCCCCTTTTCTAGTGTAGGCCCCTGGGCTTCAGCCCCTTGAAGCCCGTGCCAAAGACGTTCCCCATAGTGACCCCTAGAGGACACAGTGTCTCGTTCCCTTCTTAGAGAACCATGGTTACATACGTATGGCAGTGTTTTTTTTTTTTTTTTTAAGTAATTCAAATTGTACATTTGAATGCAAAAATCCGATGCCCGCTGGGATAGTGTTAATTCTGTGAACCCCAGGAGGCTTCTTGCCCTAGGTAGGAAATAAGTTTTCCCGAGTAGTGGGGCAATATGGTCACATTTTGTGCTGTTCAATTTTGTGCAGTTTAGTAAATGTTATAATTAATTTAATCTAATAATATATTGGGCATGCTAAACTCCTCTCTAAATACTCAAATTGTTAATTCCTAAAGATTTCTAGTCATAATGTCATTATTTACATTTCAGTTTTGACTTGAAAATTAGCAACTACTACATACCTGATAACTGGATCAGTACAACATCACAGAAACTATTGATATGTTAGTTTGATACCTTGCAGGTACAGCATGTCCATTTCAGGCTGGTGTTTTTTCTTTGAGCCGTTGTCAAACTGGCTGCCGAAGCTGGAGGTTTCCACAAACGCTCCAGTGAGGGAATAACCTGCTTCATGTGGAGTGATCTCAAACCAGGGGTCTGCAGACAGAAAACACCAACATATAACAGCTGACATAAAAAGTTGTAAAATGTTCTGTCTTTCTTTCATAGAAACATACACCAACACATACCTCCATCTCCTTGCTGTTTGCATTGCTTGTCGATCCCTGTGTAGATGGGAAATCGGGTCCTTGCTATGCTGGTCCCACTCTTGTGTGAGTTTGGTTTCGTCGATCTGTAGATAAATTATTGTTGTATGTTATAGTAGAGGAGACTAGGGCTGTTTGTTAAATCAAATTGATTTGCATTTAAATTATAGTATTATATTTTATATAATTTCTCCATAGTGTTATGTCTGTGTGGATTCAAGGGCTCACAAGTATTTGTTGGATTTGTGCTGGTCAGATGAAGTCTGCGCATTGCAACATATGCAAATAAAATTATTAAATTAACTGTTTTTTATGATCATCACTGAATCTCCTGCTTCTGCCCTTCTCTGGCTTTACTCAGTCAGCTCTTGACTGATATAAATCTTGCTGTTAAGAGGTTTTGGGTATTAGTCAACTCTGCTAACTAGTTGTTCCATTACAAAACATGTTTTCTGACAGGATGGCGTCCGGTGCTGGATCTGATATTTCTGGATTTGATATTTCTGTTGATCTAACAATTCTCAAGGCACAGTTTGAGGGTCTTCAAATCACCTCTGAAGAGGAAAGCATGGTAGATATGGATATTAGGTGGATATAGTTTGTAATCTCGGTGTCAGAGCCATTGCACGTGGGTGGGACAAGACCAGTGACTGAGCCAGGATTTTTTCCATCGGGTGGCACAGAAATCTTTATTTCAATATAAAATGTGTGTAAAGACCAGAAGTACTGGGATGGAGTGCCTAAAACAGAACTGAATACAATTAATTTATTCTTAACTGTAATAGAAATTTGCGAATTTGATTACATTCTGAGTGAATATGACAATTTTTGTACTATTCCTCACCTCCAGGTATTTTAATAAAGGGGCTTACTATAGCTTTATTGCTCCGTCGGCTTTGTTCTGGCTCTCAACACCCCCAAAAGCTTGTTCTCCATCATTGCATACTCATGGATGAGACATGCAGATAACTACATAGTTCAAAGTTTAGTCAACCTTCACTGAGTTTCATATAATACATGAAATCTGAAAAAGTAAACCGTAGGGATGTAACAATTCACTTAACTCACAATGTGATACGATTCATGATACTGATTTCACGATGCTGTTGACTTGCACATGGGGAGTCAAAAAAAGGAACAGATTTTCCTTTTGTACAGAGTTCAATTTAGGTATGATTATAGAATTATTGCAATTATTTTATTTTGACAGCTAAAAATGTTAAACATTCACAGTTTAACTACAGTAAACTTTTCTGGGGGTGGACCCACCCACATTTTGTATTTATTTATTTTTGCTTCCGATGCCCATATCTGAACAATGTTACAAAATTGTTACGGTTGAATACTTCTGTAACACTTTATTAAAACATTCAACATGTAGCTCATAGTCTAAATCATGGAGGGTTGTGTTATGAATATTTACAGACCTCTTTGACGTATGTTGTTACAACCAGCACTGCCCAGATGTCAGTCACACTGAAGAATTTTTTCTCCTTGTAATATTTCTTCAGTTTTTCATATGCGTCGGTCCAGCTGACTTTAGGACCGTTGAGTCTGTTGATGATTTTGTCTTTCACGGTCTCTAGTTTGGTGGACCAGTCTGGTTCTTGGTATAAGGAGGCCATGCACCTTCAGAGGAAGAACAGCGTTGTGGCTAACACATAACAAGTAGTGCAAGTTGTGTAATCAGACTACTTTTTTTCAATGAACTAAACTGTAAAAAATAAACCTAATCAATGAATCATGACAACATATTTTTACATTAACATAAGTTAAACAATTTTCATTTATAAGTCATACAAGATTCATCTCATTTTTTAAAGTTAGTTTAATGTAATTTAAGTTTAAATTACTTATACAGCTAAACAGATTGTACTTAAAAAAATTAAGGAAGCAACCTTTTTCTTTTTACAGTAAAGTACAATTTTTTTTAATGTTCAAGAAAATATCTGAGTTACTTTTTGAAATAAGTAACACCAGTTACAGTTTTCTGCAGTAAGTGCATGGGCTGTGTAAAGATGATGGTAACTGCGGTTCTAGACTAAATGTGAACATGCATTGACTCCTCTCACTTGCACAAAAACATATTCAGTATTCCTCAAAATTAATAAAAAGAGTGAAAAGCAGGCTCTAAATATGAATCAAACCTACAATTAAAGTATTTTAAAATTGAAGTATTTAATCTCATTTTATTAACCAGCATCCTTTCCTTCAGTGATCTAATTCAACCATACTAATATGCTAAAATGAGTTTAGATAAACGCATAAACATTTTTGTTTAATAGCTGAAGAGTGTTGAACATTATTTTCCTTTATCCTATTCGTCATGCAATCTAGAATGGCAGCACAGCTGAAAGGTTTGTTTGTGCTGCCTCCTCTACTGTACAGACGTGAATTTACATTTCCTTCAGCCGGAGGTCTATTCATTTTGCTTTTAGTTTTACATTTGCCAAAAACAGAACTGTGTATGTTAAAAACAAACCGATAAGTCCAGCCCAGATGAGAAAATGGAATACAAAAATAACATAACACATTGCTTTCCATAAAAAGTACTGCAATTAGTTTATTTTGTAGAGAGTGACACAATATTGTAATACACTATTATTGTAATACAATAGCCTTCCCCAACACTGAAGAACATACTGCTGTCCTTTTTTTACATTCAACTCTCTCTCTCGATCTCTGTCAATCTCTCTCTCTGTCTCTATATCTGTCTCTCTCGCTCTCGCTCTCTCTCTCTCTGTCTCTATATCCTTCACTCTCGCTCTCTCTCTCTCTCTGTGTGTGGTTTTTTAGGGTTCGTACCAGGTGGATCCAGAGACTCCGCTCAGATAAAGGATGCAGTCCAGAAGACCTGCTTTATCGAGCTGAACCAGGGATCCCAGCAAACCCACCATGGCTCTTTGTCCTCCTCCAGAACCCAGTAATGCAATGTTTGGCACTTTATCCTGAAACACACACAGTTTGATTCTGCATTCATCAGCTATAACCATGTGTAGGTTATTTTAAGAAGGAATATCCAGGCAGTACAGTATAGGATGTTTAACCTGATTGCAGTGTGTCTCCACAAGTTTCTCCAGGGTTGGAAAAATATATTTTCTCCTGTTGACTATAAAGTCTTCCTCATCCTTATTCAGAGAGTTATTGATTCTCACCTCACTGATGCAGCAGAGACATAGACAGACAAACCAGTGCTGAACATCACATACTGTTATTTAACATATCTAGATATTCTACATTTCAATACAATTAGGTATAAAGTCCATTTTGAGCAGTCATTGTCAGAATTATCAAGTGTACTAAAGATCGTTGTGTAAGTAATACAACACAGTACTTGTATATAATGAAGTGCACAGTTTCCATCATTCTAAGAATCTGAACAGGATTACCTTTTCTGAAGTTTGGATGCACTCATCTGTAAAACAATAGAGTTAACATTCAATTAGGACAGAATATTCTATAAATCATCAGGGGTCCTGAAAACCTCAGAAATGAATGTGTATCTAAGAATGCTAGATGATAAGATTTTCCCCCCATCCACATTGACTTTATACATTTCAAGTACAAGTAAATACAAACCTAGTCTAAACAAAGACTAATGGACAAAAGTACATAAAATTAAAAGGTTTGTGTGAAGTTTAGCGAAATAAAACTATTTCCGCTTATACATTAATTGCTGTTGCTAAAAGATAAAAACGATAAAAAATGTGTTTATTTTTTTTTTATTTTAGTTAATTAAAAATACTTTCAAATATAACATCAAATGGCCATGAGGTCACCTTGTCACATCCTTGCAGTAGTTGTGCTTGTGCTCTTTAATAGAGTCAAATAAATAAATGAATAAAAACCTTTTACGGCTTTGTTCTGATTATTGGATCAAAATTGCAGAAGTGCATTTCTTGCCAATTATTCATAGAATATTTAACTAACATTGTATAGATGTTGATGTATGGAAATGTGAAAACGTTTGAATTAAAATGCCTAATATTTCACTTTCATACTGATTGTGTATGCTTGCCCTTTTGGTAGTGTGCAGGTCATTTTATGTTATTTAACTGGTATTAAATCTGAATACTAAAAAGACTTGACTTATTCAAGACTTATTCAAGCTATGGTTGTCCCCTTTGCTGAAAATACATTAATAAAAAATTTAAACCTTAATACCTTTGATCCAGTTCAACCATACTAATAATCAAACATGACTTTAGATAAACTAACAATTTTGCTTTGTTGCTTTTTTTATTGCTGAAGAGTGTTGAATCTTCTCCTGTGTTCTTCTGTACAGACGTGATTTACTCTTCCTTCAGTCTGAGGTTTATTCATCACACTTTTTGATGTGAAAGACTTTTATATTTGCTATAAATATAACTTCTTGTATTAAAACAAACAATCAAGCCCTGCTCATATTTAAAAAGTAACGCAAAAGTAACATAACGCATTACTTTCTGTAAAAAGTAACTAAGTAACGTAATTAGTTACTTTTTAGGGAGTAACGAATATTGTAATGCATTACTTTTAAAGTAACTTTCCCCAACACCGCATACAATACACAAGGACAAGGAAATGCTTTCTTCCATGTAACTTGCTTGATCATGTAAATTACTTGATATCAAAAGATCAGATCTGTGTTGGGTGTTTACTTTACCTTTATGTATTTAGTGGCACCAGTTTGAACTCTAACTAAATTTAATTGCAGTGGCTTACAGTCGCAGTATGACATAAACATACTGATAGATATTTTGTGTTAATGCCAAATAAAGTAATGTTCTCTGGTATGAACCAAGGGAATAATTTGAGAGCTGGGTTTGGGTTGGCAATGTGTGTTTTTGACAGTTTGAACATGATCTGTCTGAACATGTCATCTTACAAAGAGCTTTTCTCTTGAAATTCGTGTGAGTAAAATAAACAAATACATATTGTTGTGAGAAAAAAACATTTAGATGAGTTACATGGAATGTTTTGGGCAAAATAAAACATGTCTTCAGTGTGTAACTGTCAGCTTCCGACACATGCAGTTATTCGGTTGAGCATGTATTTCCCTTAACTCATATTGCATATGTAGTGGTTACAAATAATAAAGGAAAAGAGAAGGAAATATTTATTTTCATCAAAATATATATTAAAATATATAAAGTGCAATGCAGACCATGTATGGTCTTGAATATTTGCGCTTTGTGTTTCTTGCTGAAACTTGTTCACTTGCTGTAGAGGGCTGCATTGGGTTTGGGCTCCCAAGGAACCCGTGGGAACCAATGCAAAACTGGCAGCAATGGGCGGTTTTACCTTTGCTGCGGGCGGGAGTGGGCGGTCAGAAAGTTTTGCGGGAGACCCGCGGGTAACGGTGGGATTTGGCGTATATTAGAAATGGAGTTGAGCAGAAAATTAAAGCGGCTGTTTACTTTATATAAGTAATGCAAGGCAAGTCAGACATCTGGAAACATTTCTCAACTGTCACTGAAAAAATGGGAAAGAGTTCAACTAAAAAAGTTTTTTTGGTTAAAACAAACATAAATCTTGCACCTCTGCCCTGAGGTGCTGCTAGTTTTGGCTTTGTTTCAATAGTATATGTTTTATAACGCTAATAAAAAAGTAAAAAATTATGTTTTTGTCACATGTGGTGCTTTGGTTTAGCATTAATTAATCTTATTTAAACTCAATCATGTTTAAAGCCCGCTATTCTGGATGTTAACTTAATTGAATATTTAGTCTGAGTATTTGTGTACATGTTATACAATCTCTGAGAGAAAGTCAGCGGGAGTGGACATAAACATTGCGGGAGCGGGCGGGACTGGAACCCGCAAGTTGCGGGAGAGGGTGGTCCTGGTCAGAAATTTGGCTGGTGCAGGTTTAAGAAAACAGTCCCGCGCAGGGCACTAGCGTGCTGCTCGGACAATACACAGACTCAGAAAGGCACGCTCAAGCAGTGTCTCCTGTGTCTTTTATTGAATTAAATATCTTCCCTCACCGGATATGAAATTTATAAATTGTCAGTGAAATACATTTTATACATGTAAAAGTTGTGAAAATGTCATATTCTAAAGTGTGTAAATAGCAGTGTTGAGCAAGCTACTTGTGAAATATAGTGAGCTAAGCAAACAGTTACCCTTCATTAAACGAAGCTTCACTACCCTAAAGCTACAGCCCTGGGAAATGTAGCTAAGCTACAGCAACATGGCAAAAGTAGTTTACTAAATCGAAGCTATTTAAAAAAAAAAAAACACTTATATTGAACCAACATCATACCAAGTCAATGCTCTCTTAGGGATCAATAAAACTCAGCCAAGCAGATAGATAGGCATAATAGTTAAGATTAATTGTTTATTATACAACTGTTCCAAACCAATTTGACAACAAAAATCAGTATCATGTACAGGGCCGGATTTACCTTATATTGGCCCGGTTTCACAGACGGGGCTTATGGCCCAGGATTAGGCCATAGTTAAATTAGGACATTTAAGTAATTTTTATTAACATGGCATAAAAAAAAAACATTACTGATGTGCATTTTGAGACAAAACAAAGGCACTGATATGTTTTAAGATCAGCCAGTACACGTTTATTTCAGTTGAAATAGCTCAGAATTACATTTTAGTCTGGGGCTCGTCTTAAGCCTTGTCTGCGTAACCGGGGGCTAGTGACATGAGCAAAATAAATGTTTGCTGTAGGCCGGAAACCTCCTATTGGTGTTGTGGCTTTATTATATACAGATACATTTATACAAAGGGTAACTGTCACGAATCCGGCCTGCGGCCTTCCGCCCGATAGCCACCTGAGGTCGCCCTTCCATCGAATTGACTCTTGCACTACACTACTGTTGCATGTCACCCACGGTCTTCAATTCCCATCATTCATTGCACGGAAGACACACACACAGCGATTACACTATCACTCAATCACACACCCTACATAAACCTTGGACTTTCTCTTCCTCACTGTCAAGTATTGTCTAGCATTTAACACTCTCCTAGTGTTAGCTGCTTTACGGAGCCATTCCTAGTTTACGTTTCTTGTTTTAGTTTAAGTCTAGTCTTTTTGTGTTGACTTGTTGTCTGGTTCCTGATCTTCTGCCTTGTATATTGAATTAAACCTTTGCCTTCCTTTTGGACTCTGTTTGCCCCATCCTGGACCATTGCTCGTGTACCTGAATTACCCCTCTTGTCAAGCCCTCTGGATATTGTCCGCCGATCGAAGACCAAGCCCGTTTACTGGAGTACTCATCTGTCTTGCCCTCTGTCAGGGTTTTGTCACACCAGTTTACTAGAGAGAGACCCAGATGCAGAATTGTTAAGAGAGTGACATTTATTGACAAGACTGAGATTAACAGGGCTGAAGTGAGAGTCCAAACAGTAGGAAAGGGCAGTCTGCTGGAAAACAGGAGGATGGTCAAAGTCAGGCCTGGACAAAGCTTGGCTGGAGAACAAAGGAGATGAACAAAGGAGAGCAGCACCAGTCAATGAGATCACTGAAGATCGGGTAGCAGCTTGAGTAACCAGAACTTGATACTTTGAGCTGTAGTGAACCCAGTCCAGTCAGATAGCCAGGTCTTGGGAGCAGCAGCCAAGGCTTGATACTTTGACCTGTAGAACAGCAGCCAGGGGGAATCCGGGCACAGAACAGGAACAAACACTAGACGAAACACAACACAAGACCACAAGACCGAACAACACGCAACAAAATAAGATACTAACTACACGCTATGAAAAAACTAAGAAAAACTAATTCAAATTGCAGAGAGCAAATAAAACAATAAACCAAAAGGTAACTTCCAGGAATCTGTAACTGGAATATAAACTGGCTAAGACAAAATCAAAATAAAGAAAGAAGCCAAGGTAAAGGCTAGAGAAAATTTGAGCAAAAATAAAAGACAAGAACTAGACTAGAGTAAAATAACAAAAGCTTCAAGAGAACTAAATGCAAAGCTAGACTGACAAGGAGAGTAAAAAACAACACTACTAATACGACTAGTTGACTGATGATGAATTCCCTTACACACAAGGAACTAACGCAATGAACCAGCAGAGACATGAGGGAAAGGTGCACAATATAAAGGAGCAGAGCACATGAGGATCAGGTGGACACAATCACGTAAACGAGGACTAGACCAAGACTAAACAAGGGGGTGGGGTAACTGTAAACCAGGAGGCAGGGCGAGAGGAGCACATGGCCAACAAAGACAAAGCCATGTGCTTAGACACAAGACAAACAAGGATACATTAAACAAAGACAGAACAGACATGGCTGTCAGGAAAGAACCCTTGATTCTTTCAAGATTCCTTGACTGAGTTTTGCCTGGCAGGAATGAACTCAGATGACATGACAAAACTGGCAGAAATTAAATCCTTTGGTGAGTCATGGCTAGCAAGTAGCTCAGGACTAGCCTTCGAGGCTGCAGCGGGCAGATCAAGACGCCCAGAAATGGCCTCTGTGACCAGAGCTGGAGCAGATTCTGAGGAAAAAACATGACTGGCAGGTTCCGTTTCTGTGGTTATGTCTAGACTGGATGATAGCCCCAAGGCGGTCTCTGTGGCCTTAGCAGGCAGACATTGGTGCTTTGAAAGGGCCTCCAAGGCTAGAACAGGATTAGAGGGCATGACATTACAGCCAGGATCAGTCTCCGTGGGCAAAACGTGACTGGAAATCACATCCAAGATGGCCTCTGTGGCCCTAACAGGTGCACTCAGATCCTCAGGAAGGGCCTCGGTGACCGAAACAAGAATGGTTTCTGAAAGCATGACATGACAAACAGGGTTGGTTTCTGTGGACACAACAGGACTGGCTCACTGTTCTGAGGTAGCCTCCATGGCCATAACAGGCAGGGTGAGATGCTCTGGAATGACCTCCATGGCCAGGTCAAGAACAGTTTCTGTTGAGGCAACAGTGCTGATTAGAGGGTCCACCTTGGACAAAACAGGTCTCATAAATAATTCAGACAGTGCAGTCTCAGATTCCTTAAACAAAGGCTTAGCTGGTGGAGTAGGCGGCTTGGGGTTGGTTCCAGACTGTATACCTCTGGAACCACTGAATACATGACCAACTGAGTCGGGTCCTCCTGGACCATAGGATTAGCGACCTCTTGACTCAGACTCTCCTGGACCTCTGAACTGGGGGTCTCTTGATACAGGCCCTCCTGGACCAATGGGTTTGAGCTCTCCTGACTCTGGTCCTCCTGGACCACTGGTATAAGGACCATCAGAATCAGGTCCTCTGGAACCACAGAACTTGGGGGCACCTGACTCGGGCCCTCCTGGACCAATGTGCTTGGGACCTCTTAAATAAGAGCATTTGACTGCACAATGTGTGCCCTCCTTTTACATCTTTGAGGGCTCAAATGTGTATGATTGGCCGCTTCTGGGGTGACTGCGACCCTCTCAAGCAACTCAGGAATGACTGAAGAGACCTTGACCCACACTGGGAGGATTTTGACAGACTTGACTGACTCTAGGATAACTTGGGTGGATTCGACAGACTCAGGGGTGACTGGTGTGAACTCGACTGGCTCTGGACCGACAGGAGTAGACAGACTCGCCTGGCTCTGGACCGACAGGAGCAGACTCGACTGGCTCTGGACCGACAGGAGCAGACTCGACTGGCTCTGAACCTAATGCAGTGTTCTGGGCTGTTCTCCTCCTTCTGGACTTACACTTCTTTGGAGTCAGAAGATGATCTGGGACTTGATTCACAAAGGTAGAGAAACGGGTTGGTTGCTATAGACTGAGTCAGAGGCTGGACCTGACACTGAGGACTCACTGGCAGATGCAGCAACTTGAGCTGCCCTCTTTCTTTGGTTCCTTCGTTTCTCAGTGGGAGTCAGAAGATGATCGTGGACTTGACTCGAAGGAGGAAGGAGGGCAGGGTGGTCGCTGCAGACATCCTCAGGTGGGTTAAGGATCTGCCAGTCTTTGCGGTGATGCACATAATGGGAAAAGTCTTAATAATTCAAAACATGCAATTGCTCCATCTCCCAACGTGGCAGGGGGTCATCTAGAATGAGATTGAAGACCTCCTTCAGGACTGCGTCATCATATTCTAGACCCCTAGCCATGGTCCAAAAGAATTGAGCAAAGCTCCGTAGATCCCGGCCCTGCTGACGAAGCGATGCCACTGCCCGTTAGAGCGCCAATCTCCCTTCTGCAGGTGGAATAATTTTAAGACTCATTCTGCTGGGTCTGGTGATGGCTGGTTCGTTCTGTCAGGGTTTTGTCACACCAGTTTACTAGAGAGAGACCCAGATGCAGAATTGTTAAGAGAGTGACATTTATTGACAAGACTGAGATTAACAGGGCTGAAGTGAGAGTCCAAACAGTAGGAAAGGGCAGTCTGCTGGAAAACAGGAGGATGGTCAAAGTCAGGCCTGGACAAAGCTTGGCTGGAGAACAAAGGAGATAGAGCAGCACCAGTCAATGAGATCACTGAAGATCAGGTAGCAGCTTGAGTAACCAGAACTTGATACTTTGAGCTGTAGTGAACCCAGTCCAGTCAGATAGCCAGGTCTTGGGAGCAGCAGCCAAGGCTTGATACTTTGAGCAGAGAACAGCAGCCAGGGGAATCCGGGCACAGAACAGGAACACACTACGAAACACAACACAAGACCACAAGACAGAACAACACGCAACAAAATAAGATACTAACTACATGCTATGAAAAACAAAGAAAAACTCATTCAAACTGCAGAGAGCAAATAAAACAATAAACCAAAAGGTAACTTCCAGGAATCTGTAACTGGAATATAAACTGGCTAAGACAAAATCAAAATAAAGAAAGAAGCCAAGCTAAAGGCTAGAGAAAACTAGAGCAAAAATAAAAGACAAGAACTAGACTAGAGTAAAATAACAAAAGCTTCAAGAGAACTAAATGCAAAGCTAGACTGACAAGGAGAGTAAAAAACAACACTACTAATACGACTAGTTGACTGACAATGAATGCTCTTACACACAAGGAACTAACGCAACGAACCAGCAGAGACATGAGGGAAAGGGGCACAATATAAAGGAGCAGAGCACATGAGGATCAGGTGGACACAATCACGTAAACGAGGACTAGACCAAGACTAAACAAGGGGGTGGTGTAACTGTAAACCAGGAGGCAGGGCGAGAGGAGCACATGGCCAACAAAGACAAAGCCATGTGCTTAGACACAAGACAAACAAGGATACATTAAACAAATACAGAACAGACATGGCTGTCAGGGAAGAACCCTGACAGCCCTCTATATACCTTTGCCAGTTGTTGGCCTTGCCTGTGTTTTTGACCGTACCTAATAATAAAAGCTTGCACATGGATCCGCACGCCTCTCGCTTCTGTCACTCTGTTACAGTAACACTTAACAATAAGGTTAATTAGCTAACTAGTGTAGATAACATGAACTAAGAATGAACAATACTTCTGCAGCATGTATTTTACAGTTAATTTCAACATTTACTAATGCATTACTAAAATCAAAAGTTGAGTTTGTTAACATTAGTTAATGCACTGTAAACTAATGTGGACTACCAATGAACAAATTTATTTTCCCTAACTAACATTAACAAAGACTAATAAATAGGCTACTGTAATACATATATTCTTCATTGTTTGCTCATGTTAGTTAACAATAATGAAATCCTAGTGTATGTTACCATATAAATGTATAGGCCTACAGATAGGCTATGTTTATTTGCATCGTTGCATGTGTCATCAGGCTATATTAAAATCAAGTTAAAATACAAAGTTTTTGACCAGCACATTTGTTTCCCCGTCATTACCGCCACATCAGAGGCAGTACGGGTATCGCATTTACGTTTCATGAACTTTCAGGTTATACAGGTTTCTGTCGCTATGTGGGCGCTTAGTTGTTTCCTGTTATTTGGCCAAAATATCATTATTATAAAAGATTCAGCCCTTGGGCCGAGCTATTTCGCTGTGACTCCACAACAAAATTATATAAGACACTCTTCTTTTCTGCTGCTTCAAAACAAAAACACAAACTTTAGCATTTATAAATATAGTGTTTCTTGAGTAAAGAAAACGCTGTACTTATTCAGTCAACATATTTACCTTCAGACAGCAAACAAGCTGAGAAGCTCTAAACTATGCGCCGCACTGCATTGACGAGAGAGGCGGGAAGAATAATGAGGTTTGATTGACAGTTTGAGGAGCCAATGGTGTAATGAGCTTTAGTGGCTGTGGTGTCACTTTTACTGATCCAGGATCAGTGAACCATAGTAGTTATATTTCCATGTGTGTACCACGTGCGTTATGCACGAATACTACGCTAATGGCTATTACTATGTAGTAACAGGAATGTAAAAGTAGAGTGAACTTACGAATGCGTTTTGATCGTTATTGTAACATTTGAGAGTCATAAGTTACATCAGTGACAGTGTGAAAAAAAAGAAAAGATAAACTTGTTGTTTCACAAAAATAAGAGTAATAAATATGTTTGTGCAAAGAGTATATTTGTCAGGGATTTGGATTTTTGGCCAGCTGTGTTTATTTATTTATTTTGTGTGTCTGTGCTTGTGTGTTAGTGAGTTGGTGTATCTCAGGGCATGGCTATGCACGTTTCTCTGTGGCTGATTGCTGAAAGTGAATCATCTGCTGCCAATCAACTCATCTGCCTCCAGTATTTAAACCCTGGGTGTTCAGTCATTCTCTGCCAGATCGTTCATTCTGTCTACTTGAACTCACTCCACATGCATTCATCGTGCCACGCCCGATCAACAAACTACTCTCTCTGCTCTACCAACATATCTCTGGCCTGTTTGGTTTCCAGCTCAGCTCAGCCAACAATCGTCAACAACAAATGAGAGATGAAATGTGTTACTTGTTTTTTTGGCAATTAATTAACTATATTTGCATAATTTTTAGTCTGTGTTCTGCTTTTGGGTCCAAATCTGTGTTTAGTTACAACAAAACAATCTGGCAATATCATGGACCCAGCAGAAATAGATTGTTCACAAAGCTCTCTCAAGTCAAGGTTCACTCTTGGGACAGCATGACGTTCAGCTTCACTTGCCCTCTTCGGACAAAGGAAAGGGCTCGCCAGTAGATGAAGGGGTTACTAGTGAGCCAAATGACCTGTTCTTCTGCGTCTCCTTGTCTGCAATTACAAGCAAGTTTGTTTGTTAATCAGCAATCTTTCTCTTTGTTAGTTAGCTCTGGTGGATTCTGGGGACGATGACAGCTTCCTTGATGCAAAGTTTGCTTCCATGGCTAGAATTCACACAGTTCCATTGGACTCCTCTATTTCAGTTAATGCATTAGATGGAGAATTCCTGGCACAGATCACTCATCATAATGTTCCTCTACTTCTGGTTGTCTCTGGTAATCATCGTGAGTACATTCAACTGAAGATGAATTCCTCTCCACTTCAGGAAATGTGATGAATTGGAGTTTACACTGCCATTCTCTTGTCTGCAGCCTGCCCTTACACCAGCTGAGACTGCTATGGCTGTTTCCATCCCAGAACCTCCTGATCTGTCTATTATTCCTTCTGAATACCATGACCTTTGTGCTGTCTTCAGTAAGGATCAGGCTCTAACATTGCCACCGCACTGTTCCTATGACTGCTCAATAGATCTGCTTCCTGGAGCTCCTCTGCCTAGTAGTAGACTATACAATTTCTCTCAACCTGAGAGGGAAGCTATGGAGAAAAACATCCATGAATCCCTTGCTGCTGGTCTAATTTGGTACTCCTCCTCTCCCCTTGGGACTGTTTTTTTTCTTTGTGGCAAAGAAAGATTACACTCTACGTCCCTGTATAGATTTCAATGGTCTCAATAACACAAACGTTAAGAATAAATATCCCTTACTTCTCATCAACTCAACATTTTATCTCCTTTATGGAACCATAGGTTTCACTAAGCTGGACTTGCGGAATGCTTACCATCTGGTCAGAATAAAAGGGGATGAATGGAAGATCACTTTTAACACGCCCCCTTTGACATTTTAAATATCTGGTGATGCCATTTGGACCAACAAATTCTCCAGCAGTGTTCCAAGCTTTGGTCAATGATGTCCTCTGGGACTTTCTCAACCACTTCATATTTGTTTATCTGGATGACATTCTAATCTTCTCCCACAACCTTTCTGAACATATTGGCCGTGTCCGTCTAGTTCTGCAAAGGTTTCTCGAAAACAAACTTTGTAAAAGTAGAGAAGTGTGAATTTATGTCAGTTCTGTTCATTTTTTGGGATATGTAAATGAGGGCGGGCAGGTGAAGACTGATCCAGAGAAGATCCTGGCAGTGACTGTGGTATAGCTTCTGCCTTTTCAATAAAGAATCACTCTTGAAATCTTGGGGTTTTGATGCCAGAAGATAGACATTATTTCAAAAAGAGAACAAAGCCGAGAAATTTTCTGCAGAATAGATCTCCCGAATGTTTTCTGTGTCCTCCTTAAATAGTGTCTTTTCTAGGCTTGTTCGTCACATTTCATACATATGCATTTTCCTTTCACATACAATTTGCTTCCTCCCTAGAGAGAAGGGGCCCCAAGACGTGTTTTTACATACGTTTCCTACCTCGAGGGTCTGCACAATCCATCTTGCAGGCTTCACTCTCACACACACACACACACACACACACACACACACACATATATATACAGTGCTCAGCGTAAATGAGTACATCCCCTTTGAAAAGTAACATTTTAAACAATATCTCAATGAACACAAAAACCATTTCCAAAATGTTGACAAGACTAAGTTTAATATAACATCTGTTTAACTTATAACATGAAAGTAAGGTTAATAATATAACTTAGATTACACATTTTTCAGTTTTACTCAAAGTAGGGTGATGCAAAAATGAGTACACCCCACAACAAAAACTACTAAATCTAGTACTTTGTATGGCCTCCATGATTTTTAATGACAGCACCAAGTCTTCTAGGCATGGAATGAACAAGTTGGCTACATTTTGCCAGATCTATCTTTTTCCATTCTTCAAGAATGACCTCTTTTAGAGATTGGATGCTGGATGGAGAGTGATGCTCAACTTGTCTCTTCAGAATTCCCCATAGGTGTTCGATTGGGTTCAGATCAGGAGACATACTTGGCCACTGAATCACTTTCACCCTGTTCTTCTTCAGAAATCCAGCAGTGGCCTTAGATGTGTGTTTAGGATCATTGTCATGTTGGAAAAGTGCACGACGGCCAAGGGCACGGAGTGATGGTAGCATCTTCTCTTTCAGTATAGAGCAGTACATTTGTGAATTCATGATGCCATCAATGAAATGCAGCTCCCCGACACCAGCAGCACTCATGCAGCCCCACATAAGGACACTGCCACCACCATGTTTCACTGTAGGCACCATGCATTTTCTTTGTATTCCTCACCTTATGACGCCATACAGTTTTGTAGCCATCAGTTCCAAAAACATTTATCTTGGTCTCATCACTCCAGAGTATAGAGTCCCAGTAGTCTTCATCTTTGTCAGCATGAGCCCTGGCAAACTCTAGGCGGGTTTTTGTTGTGCCTGGGCTTTAGGAGAGGCTTCTTTCGTGTACGGCACCCATGCATGCCATTCCTCTGCAGTGTACGCCGTATTGTGTCACGGGATATAGTCACCCCAGTTTGGCTTTCTACTTCTTTAGATAACTGCAGTGAACTTGCATGTCGATTTTCTTCAACCCTTCTCATCAGAAGACGCTCCTGATGAGGTGTTAACTTCCGTGGACGACCTGGACGTCTCTGTGAGATGGTTGCAGTTCCATCTTTTTTAAATATTTATACCACTTTTGCTACAGTATTCTGACTGATAAGTAAAGCTTTGCTGATCTTCTTGTAGCCTTCACTTTTCTTGTGTAAATAAATTATTTTCTTTCTCAGGTCTTGTGACATTTCTCTTCCATGTGGTGCCATTGCTGACAGCATGAAATGGGAAGGGGTTTTCTTTAAGTAACACCCTTTTATAGTCAACTGTCACCTGTGTAATGAATAATTAGACTCACCTGTGGTTGAATTCTTGTTAAATTAGACATTTGTAGTCTAACATTTAGCTTTGCTCCAGAGACTTTCAGTGGGGTGTACTCATTTTTGCATCACCCTAATTTGAGTAAAACTGAAAATTTTGTTCTCTAAGTTATAATATTAACCTTACTTTCATGTTATAAGTTAATTAGATGTTATATAAAACTTAGTCTTGTCAATATTTTGGAAAATGTTTTTGTGTTCATTGAGATATTGTTTAAAATGTTACTTTTCAAAGGGGGTGTACTCATTTATGCTGGGCACTGTATATATATATATATATATATATATATATATATTAGGGATGCACGATATATCGGCCACCATATCGGTATCATTTTTTCTGTTATCGATATCGGGCCGATAAATAATGCATTATTTCCTTCAAAGACACTTCAGATGTGCGCTGTTCGCCATGATAGTTTTTAAATGATTGAAATATGATTGTAATTACTTTGAAAAGGACAATACACTTATGTTCAACATGTGCAGAGCAAGTCTGTCATAAAGGCTACATAAAATTATAATAAGAACATTACTGTAAATTATGTTCTGGAATCTTGTGCGCTGTGTTTTGAGCGCATCCACAACGGAGCTACACTTCCATGACAGTTAAGCTTGCTTGTGCATTTGCAGCCTTTTGTGCAATTTTACGTAGTAATATTGTTTATTTTATGTATATCTGCTTTATCTCATATAGAATGGTTAATTGAATAGAGCGTTAGAAGAGCGCTTCAGTTTGCTGGTGATCATCTTTATCTAAGCGCACGCAGCTCAAACAGCAGCGCACAACTAATAACTATGATTGGGACGGTCGCGTATATAACGTTCTAATGAGAACATTATTATAATAAAACATTGTGAATTTTTTGGGTTTAGTTGCCGTGTTTCAGCGCGTTGTTACGGGAAGCCAAGTGCGTGTCCACGAGTTACACATCTGACTAGCACATAACTTAGTTCAAAATAACTTGTGCATTTTTGTGCATATATAAGTTTTAATATTATGTTTATGTTCTATAAATATCTGATTCTAATATAGCCAAATTAACCCAAATTAATTAAATGTTATTAATTATAACAAGTGCTTCAGTTTACCGGTGATAATCTTTAGCTCAGCGCACGCAGCTCAAACAGCTGCTATTTAAAACGGTGGTAGCCTATTAATTTGTTAATTTTTCAAAATCACTGAAGCATTATTAATAATAGCCACCACTTTGAATTTCTCTTATTATTTTCATCAACAATATGGTTTAGTAATTAATATTTCATTATTGTCCATGCAGATGGCTCTTCTTTTTTATTAATCCATGGCACATGTATTTTCAAGGGTTCAAGGTTCAAGGTTCTTTATTATTTGTCACATACACAATCATACAGGGTATAATCAGTAGTGAAATGTAGGTCAGGAGAGGTCCGCTCAATGGAAAGTGCAAAAATAAAATAAAAATAGAAAATAAAATAAAAATAACATAAAAGGCAATAAAACAATGAAACATAACACAAGAGAATATATATATATATGGTGAGAATGAAAATAGGAACAAATAATAAAATAAAATAAGGTGTAAGATGTGCATGAGATAAAATGTGCAATACAGTATACTGTGGATTAATAAATATTAATATAAACACGGATGTGCAAGAGAATGTGCAAATAGGTTGTACCGGGTATGTACTCATAGCAGCAGTGTGGATGATGGAGAATAATGGATGTGTTTACGGTTTATTAAATTGAGTCCTGTGGATGTTATGATGTTATGAGACTGAGTTTAGGAGCCTGATGGCCTGAGGGAAGAAACTCCTCCTCAGTCTTTCAGTTTTTGCCATCATGCTCCTGTAGCGCCTGCCAGATGGCAGTAGACAGAAATGATGGTTACCAGGGTGATTCGAGTCCTTGATGATTTTAGCAGCTCTGCTTTTGCAGCGTTTGAGGTAGATGTCCTGCAGAGAGGGGAGAGCAGACCCTGAGATGTGTTCAGTTAAGTGCACGACTCTCTGCAGAGCTTTGCAGTCCTGGTTTGTGGCATTATTATACCACACTGAGATGCACTGAGTCAGAACACTTTCTATGGCCCCTGAATAGAAAGTCTTCAGGATAGCTGGTGAGACCCTGAATTTCCTCAGCTGTCGCAGATGGTACAGTCTTTGCCTGGCTTTCTTGACCTGTGTTTGGATGTGTGCAGTCCATGTCAGGTCCTCAGAGATGTTTACACCAAGGTACTTGAAGCTGCTCACCCTCTCCACAGGGGTCCCGCTGATCATAAGAGGAGTGTAGGGCTGCTGCGGTCTCTTCCTGAAGTCTACAATCAGCTCTTTAGTTTTGCTCACGTTCAGAGAGAGACAGTTTTCCTGGCACCATGATGTAAGTCTCTCCACCTCATGCAAGTATGCGGCCTCATCATTGTTGGAAACGAGGCCCAGAACCACAGTATCATCCGCAAATTTAATGATAGAAGTGGAGCTGTGTGAGGACACGCAGTCGTGTGTGTAGAGAGAGTATAGCAGGGGGCTCAGGACAAAGCCCTGTGGGGCTCCTATGTTCAGGGTGATGGAGTTGGAGGGGAACTGGCCGACTTTCACCACTTGTGGTCTGGCGGTGAGGAAATCTTGAATCCAGTCACAGAGTGAAGTGTTTAGGCCGAGGTCTGAGAGTTTGACAGCTAGCTTGGTGGGGACTATAGTGTTGAAAGCTGAGCTATAGTCAATGAATAGCAGCCTGACATAGTTGCCATTTTTCCTGTCAATGTGAGTGAGGGAGGAGTGCAGTACCTGGGAGATGGCATCATCAGTAGACCTATTTGGCCGATAGCCAAACTGAAGAGGGTCCAAAGTAGCAGGGATGGAGGAGCAAATGTGTTTCTTTAAAAGTCTCTCAAAAACCTTCATGACTGTCGATGTGAGGGCAACTGGACGATAGTCATTCAGGCAAGAGGGTTTACTGTTCTTAGGCACAGGGATTATGACAGATTTTTTAAATGAGGTGGGAACCACAGAGGTAGCGAGGGACTCATTAAAGATGGAAGTAAACAAACCAGCAAGCTGATCAGCACAGGGCCTCAGAACGCGGCCAGTAATCCCATCAGGTCCTGCTGCTTTCCTTACGTTCACTCTCTTTAGTTCCCTCCGAACGTCGTCCACTGAAAAAGTGAAAGCATAATCATCGCTGCTCTGTCTGCTGCTTCCTGACGCGCTGATCGGCAGAATCGCACCGCCATTACATTCAAAGCGGCCGTAGAAGGTGTTTAGTTCTTCGGCCAGCAACGGATCTGCTCTCACCTCTGCGGAGGAGTTATTTCCAGAGGAACATATGGTCTTCAGTCCCTGCCACATGCGTCGAGAGTCATTGAGCTGGAAATGTGACTCAATTCTCTCCCTGTATCTGAGTTTAGCAGCTCTAACTGCCCGACGGAGAGCGTAGCAAGATGTCTTGTACTCCCTCATGTTTCCTGACAGAATACCGGCATTGTACGCGGCAGTTCGATGGTTAACCGCATCACGGATTGATCTGTCCACCCACGGTTTCTGATTAGAAAAAGTCCTTATTGTTACTGTTTCGGTGGCTTGGTCGGTTAGCGTGTTGATAAAGCTTACTGCTACATCCGTGAATTCGCTGACATCAGATGAACTCGCCCGGAACATGTCCCAGTCGATGTCATCAAGAGACGCCTGTAGCATAGCTTCAGAGTGGGAGGACCAGCGCGTCACTTCCCTCTCCACCGGCGGTCTCTGAACGATCCGTTGTTTATATTCCGGTGTGAGAAAGATGGCGGCGTGGTCTGATTTGCCAAAAGCCGGCAGGGAACGAGCTTTGTAGGCATTCTTAAACTGGGTGTAGCAATGATCGAGTGTATTCTGTCCTCTAGTTGGACAGGATATATGCTGATGAAAGTTCGGCAAGACTTTCTTGAGGTTGGCTTTGTTAAAGTCCCCGGCGATGATGGAGGCAGCGTCAGGATGTTTGTTGATGTAGCCGCTGAGCTCATCGTGGAGTTTGGACAGAGCCAAGCTAGTGTCTGCTTGTGGTGGAATGTAAACGGCAGTAACGATGATCGATGTAAACTCCCGGGGCAGATAGAATGGGCGGCAGATAATGGAGAGATGTTCCAGATGAGCCGAGCAGGAACGCGACAGAATGGAGATATTCCTGGGGTCACACCATTTCTTGTTAATCATGAAACACACTCCACCACCTTTGGTTTTACCGGCCTCGGTTGTTCTGTCCATCCGTAAAACAGAGAAGTTATCAGACGGCGTTACAGCGGTGTCCGGGACCATCGGCATGAGCCATGTTTCGATCAAACAAAGGATGTTACAGTCCCTAATGTCCCGTTGGAAACTTATCCTGGCTCTAAGATCGTCCATCTTATTCTCCAAGGATTGGACATTAGCGAGCAGAATACTCGGTAGAGGAGAACTGTGAGTCCTTTTCCTCAGTCTGTTGCGTATTCCAGCGCGTCTCCCGTGATGTTTCTTTCGCCTCCTGCAGTTATTCAGGTGGTCATTGTTCAACTCGTTGTTCCGAAGTATCTCCAATGGCCATGCTGGGTCCATGGATAAAGTGTCCTGAATCAGGTTAGTGTAGCGCTGTCCAATGTCCAAAAGTGTTCTTTTGTCGTACATAATCATTGCAGACGATACACGTATAAAAAGTAAAAATAGGTAAAAAAAAAAAAACACATAAAAGCACAATTCTGAGCGGAGCTAATTCACGGCGTCTGAACTCAGCAGCGCCACCAGAAGAGATGTGTGTAACAGTGTTCGACAGCTTGTACATCATATCGCTCGCGGTGGGTAATTTGGATTTCTTCTTAATCGGAGAAGCCGACGGAAACAACTCCTGCTGTTTCCGATTGTATGCCATCAGGGAAAGTATTATTAATGAATAAAACATAAAATAAAAATAAAAAACTGCAAAAAGGGGCCAAATGAACTGAGCTCTACTCAAGTGCGACTAGGTTCATGAGCATGTCACGTGACTCTCCCCCATCTGATCGATTTTTGAAGGCAGCATAGATGAATCCTTTGCTGCCTTTGATATCCCACAATCCTGTGCGTTCCATTCCGTGACGTTGAGATACAAATTTTAGATTGGGTCTGAAAGTTGCGTTTGGTTGTTACTTTTTGTGTAAATGTATATTTCTGATTAACTTGTTGCACTTTTGATGTTATTTCTAGCAAGAAATCAGAATCAGATCAGAATCAGAAAGAGCTTTATTGCCAAGTGTGTTTACACACACAAGGATTTGGTCTTGGTGTTAGGAGCTTCCAGTATGGAAGTACAAACATACTGCAGACAACATATAATTAAGGTAATAAAAAACACTAATAATAGAGAGAATAGACAATAACTATGAATAACAATAGTAATAAAATAAAAATATACAGAAAAATGACCATAGACAGAACTGTGAATGTGCATGTGTCCCATGTACAGATGAAGGTTTGAGGAGTTATTACAGATGTACAGTACTGGGGTGTGTTATGTGTTGTTCAGGTGTGATATGGCCTGTGGGGGACTGTTCTTGTGTGTGGCTGTTTTGGTGCTCAGTGCTCTGTAGCGCCGGCCAGAGGGCAACAGATCAAAGAGAGAGTGAGCTGTGTGTGAGGGGTCCAGAGTGACTTTCTTAGCTCTTTTCCTCACTCTGGAGATGTAAAGTTCTTGGAGGCTGGGCAGAGAGGCACTGATAATCATCTCGGCAGTCCTGACTGTCTGTTGTAGTCCGTTGTAGAAATCAATATTATAGTAATGAAATATTTGTTTAGGTATCACCAAAACTCGTTCTATTTGTTGTAGATCATTAAACCGTTACGCTGCCTCAGAAGCCTGTCCGAAATCTTTTTTGTGAGGTACCTTCATGCAAAAACACCATATGACAAAAATGACATGTTAAAAATGACAAAAAAGTAATTTCTTCATAAGGCAGCAAGTTATCTGCCTAAGTTTTCGGATGCAGCTGCTGTCTACAATGGAATGAAAATCATTTGAACTTTGTGTCAGTACGTCATAAATAGAAGGAAGCATCAGTTTACTGTTGTGGATTTGTCATGATGTGCCGCATCAAGTGTAGACAGCATCACTGATTATAATGGGTTCTGTTGTCTTTTATTTTTAATGAGAATTCATAGTTGTAATTCAGCCTGTGTTATGGTTAATTTGATTTTTAATCATCTCTTGATTGCTTAATGAAAGTCAAGCATTAGTTGCATATTAACATAAGACTGTGGAAATGCTGGTGGACCCTGGGTCAGTGGGGATTATGGCCCTGTGGTCATTTATGGTCATGAGATCGAGTAGGTGAGCTCATTTAAATATCTTGGAGTTCACAGTGATAGTGATTTGGGCTGACGCACACAGGTGACAAGTGTCTGTACCAGAGTTCACCAGTGCTTTAATTTATTGTGCAGACTGAGTTTCTAAACATTTTATGTAGATTTTCTACAGAGCAGTGATTGAATCGATATTTAGGTATGGCATGACTAGCTGGTTTGGTAATTTAACAGTTCAATCTAAAGCACAGATCTCCAGCTTAGTTAGGACAGCGGGTGAAATTATGGGTACTCCCGCTCCCCTTAATCCACAGGAGTTGTTTGAGCAGGCCATAAGCAGACAAGCTAGAAGTATTTTATCAGACAAAACACATGTGCTTTACCCTGAGTATGGGCTGATGAATTCAGGGAGGTTTAGGGTCCCAGTGTACAGGTACAATAGGTACAAATATTACTTTATCCAGTTGTCAGTTACATTTTAAATTATCAAAAGGGAATGTATTCTGAGAATGTGTGTGTGTGTGTGTGTGTGGGTGGGTGTGTGGGGTTGGATGTTATCTACAGAAGTTCACCTGGTTAAATTGTACTACACTTTAAGTATTTTGTTTATATATGTTTAAAATGTAATTTGTGTTTATGTTTTATGTTATGTTGTACAGCATGCCCTTTGTCCAAGCCAAATTTGAGACAAATAAAGTTAACCTAATTCAGAAAATTGTTAAAGCGTCCTGATCTTTTTTTTCCAATGACCTCACCAATCTGGTCTTCTTCAGCTTCTCTCTGTTGTTTGAGATGTTTTTTCCAGCGACGTCCATAAGATCAGTGATCATCTCAGCGCTGTAAGAACCTTGAAAGGTTTTATATTTGTCCCTCCAGGCCTCAACTTTATCTGAAGAAAAAGTAACACGTTTAAATCAGAACAATTTATTTCAGTGATATTTCAGGTTTATTCAGGACCGTAGTAAGATCGTAACTTGCCTCCACAGTTGACCACATTAAACAGAGGGATGTGAATCACAGTTGGACAGTTTTTTCCTTCGAATACGTAAAAGTCATTCGGTTTATTCTTGTCTTCATTGGTAGTGTTGATTTCAGGGAATGGGATATTTAGTTCCTTGCACGTCTTAGCAGCTTCGTTTACCGTCTGCAATAGAAATGCATGATAGAAAGGCTTAATTTAAAGCTTTTGAACAGAAGGATCCATGTAAATAGCTTTTATTTTGTTTAAAGATATAAAGTACCACTCTTCCAAAATCTAGATGAGATATTCACTTTTCCCAGAAGACAAAATAAGATACATTTACACTGATTATCCTGTTCAATAGTTTTTAAACCCCAATTTTAATTATTTTTTGAGCATCATAAAAAGAGCATGCAATGGTTGCATATGAGCTCCTCAGTCATCCTCATTCTGAACAGATGGATCTCAAGACCACACTCAATATTGAAAGGGGTTCAGAATGTGCTGAAGAACATTGGTCAATTTTACTGCTCAGGATGACAGTATTAAGAAACAAGCATTTATAAAAGTTTGAACTGGTTTATTTGTGTCAATTCAGTTATTAATTGTGTCTGTATTTGTCCATATATGAACTATACTGTATGTAAACATATTTTATGTGAATTAGCTTATTTAGTGCTAGTAATAAATAAAAACAACATACAAGTTTTGCCATCCCACAAGCTACATTTTTGGCACTCTATCAGTTCAGAATTAAACTTGCATGCGTCTTGTGGAAAAACACTGTTTTGGTCACACGGATGAATGTGTTTTGCAGCATCTGTGTGAATGTAAGTGCCATCTTTTGCTGTTGTTTTGACTAATTATTACTTTTTTTTTATATAAATAGCATTACATACGTTTGTAACATTGCTAATATGATCAGGTCAAATGTTGTCATTTCTGTTAGACTGCTATGCTAAAATATCATTGCGTAAGAAAAAGGCCATCCCTGGGTCACTTTTAAAACATTTTAAATCTCTGATTTCTTGCTACATTTGAAAAGCTAAGCCAATGTTGATGATTGTTTTGTCACAGACCCTCTCACTTTTTGTTTTGCTTGTAGATGTTGGGCGTTTCTATTTGGTTTGCCATTCTGCGTGGTCTATGGTCGATGTTTCTCACGTGTTGTTACGACTGGACTGAGCAGACACACAATTGTTTGTTACATTTAACTAATACTATTTCAAACCAACAAGCCAGCTTCGTGTTGGAGTTCTGGGGATAACCCCCGAAAGCAACTAACACCCCAAAAGGCTTAGTTACCAGGGTTCCCATCTGATAACACTGGTTTTATTGCTCAAAGGAATGAAGGCAGAGCAACATTCACTTCATTTACCCATAGGAAAGACACACACAATGCCATAGAAATGGACTCTCCCCTAATTATTCACAGACAAACCTGTATTGTATACTGTTTTATGCATGCTTCCTGTAATCTCACCTATTTAATTTCATTTATTTCTATAGCACAAAATAATACAACCATTGTTGCCCAAAGTGCTGTACAAAAATAGAAAACCAAAAAGCCACAAAAAACAACAACAAACAAAAAACATTTTCATAAATATACACAGAAAAAGACATAGCACCACACAAACAAAAAGACACAAAGAACATAAAACTCAGCACTCAGAGAGATTAAAGTTAATAAATACGTTTTTAACAATAATTTAAAACTAGAGATAGTCTGAGCTGATCTAATGCTCACAGGTAACAAATTCCACAGTTTCGGGGCAGCAACTGCGAAAGCGCGATCACCCTTAAGTTTTAATCTAGCTCTGGGAATTGTTAAAAGTTGCTGATCAGAAGATCTCAAGGATCTAGCAGAAGTATGGCGTTTTACTAGGGCATCAAGATATGTTGGAGCTAAGCCATTTAAGGATTTAAAAACAAACACTAAAAGTTTATATTCTATTCGGAAACGAACTGGCAACCATTTGAGAGAGAACAAAATCGTTGTAATATGCTCATGTTTGCATGTACCTGTCAGCAGCCTGGCTGCAGCATTTTGAACTGCCTGCAGACGCGCCAAAGCTGTCTGGTTAACCTATAACATGTATGGTCTCTTTGAATTCGTCTTCTGATGATTTAAATGAGAGTTTATATTACATGCTGATACTTATGCAACATATTAGTGTTCTAAGAATCTTTAGTAGTCTTTGCATCAACATGCTTTGAGACAAAGAGTCATATAGAGTCTTTTTCCCTCTAAAAGTTCAAGACACCATTGGCTCTTTAATCCTCCAGAGCTGTGACCTCGATAGAAGGTAAAGGCAATCACTTCAGTGACCCACCTTCAGTCTAGGTTCTTTAATGGCTAATTTCTACTGAGTGGTACGGGTCAGTACAGTACGGTACAATACACCCTGATCCAGCTTACGTTTCCACCGCTAACAGTATCCTTACTTGATAGTGTATGCCGGAAAGTAGCGATCGACAATAAAGCACGACGATAAGCACAACTCTGCCTCTTTTATGTCAGTTTTAATGAACAGTAATAGCCATTATGAAAGCATAAGTACAAAGTATAAGAGGCTTATATAAGAGGAAATAAAGACAAAAGCAAACAATTCAGTCAAACGTATGCCACAAAGTCAGCACTGTACGGTAAAGTTAAAAATAAATATAAAGTTAAACTTTGTGCTCAGTCAAAACGATATGACCAGGAACAAATGATAGATTCATGAGACCACTGATGCCTGTTAAATATGCACAAAACTAATTGTATCTCATGTTTAACCACTACAGAGACATCAGAGCAAGCGGTAAATGTCGGAAGGACTAGCCGAGCGTAAGGCTGCTCGAGACGGATACACGAGCGTTGAGCGCCCCGTGATCGCCTGGAGCTCCGAAAACGGCAGAGCAAATTTACGCTATCTTTATAAATAAATAGCAGACTTGAATTTTAAACAACTACATTCTCGCCTGAAAGACTCTTAACACTACATTTCATGACACAATAATAGTAATATAATTTTTTTTATTTAATTTATATTTTGTAAATCACACAGGTTTTTAGGCAATGACGATTCACAAGTCCACAAGAACAGACAAGAACGCATATTGAGAAATGGCTTGAATACACTGTAATAAGTCGAACACAGCAGAGCGGAACGAGAGAAGAAGAAGCTTTATCACCTTGTATCACGCACAAGTGACGAATCTAGTCAATCAGCGTTCTGCAGTGAGTTTAGCTCCACCCTTTTGGTACCCTTTGCCATGCTAGGTACCCCAACGAAAGGGTACCAAAAAATGTGGTACGGTGCAGTTCGCTATTTTGGTACCATTCACAACTTCTGACAATGGAAACGGACATAATTGCATATTGTACCGTACTGTACCGAACCGTACCGTTCAATGGAAACAAGCAATTAGATTCTGAGAAAATGGGGAGGCTGAGCTAGAACTTTTCTGGAACCCTTAAGTTTGTGCCAGGCTGTGGTCTTGTCTTTTCATTAACCAAAAATCCTCGGATTTCAGCTGACGTCTCTTGAGCTCTGCGCTCTTCTCGCATCACCTTCAATTCTCCCAATCAGTGGCGGCTGGTCAATAGGTGGCGCTGGGGCGGCGCCCCCCCTTCAAGTTAGCCCCCTTTAACATGTTAACAATAAGTTAAAAATATATCGCAAATATTAACTAAATAAAATCATTTAGTCATAGTATTCTACTGTTAGTTATATTATAATTTATTGAAAATCAAAAAATCTAAACTATATTTCTTTCATATTTGTGTGCGGGGCGCCGGACTAATGAGTGTGTATGTAGGTACACATATACATATATGTAGGTGTACACACCCGAACCCTCCCACTTTTGTTGTTAGAGCGAATCAATATTGTTTTTATATGTTTGGCCTCATGTGATTGGACCGTTCTCAACGACTCTCGTTCCACTCAGCAGCAGCTCGTCAGTTGACAGACAGGTACTAATTAATGTGGAAGCAAGCGCAATATCTCCAGATGAAAGAACATTCGGTTTTATCTTTACAAAAATACCCGTTAACAAGGCGTTCGGATGAAGAAAGGAGCTTGGACCAGATCGCCCGCACTTTCAGTTTGTTTGCGCCCCCCCAACATATTTTAGCACCAGCGCCACTGCTCCCAATCACCACAGAGCTAGAATAACATCTCTTGGAGTTCATCACCCTTTAAACCTGGAAGAACGTGAAGAACTCCAACACCACCAAACCTTCAAACCAGTGGCGTTGCGTTGGCAAACACAGACACACATTTTGAAGATGGATTCATAGTTATTAAAATGTTGTCATTGTAGCTATAAAGTTAACACATTGCACATCCTGTGAGGGGTGTGTAAAGAATTCTATGTGTATAATAGCCAGGCCTACCATGAAAGGATCTCCGTGACTGAAATCCAGGGAAATGATGAGGTCAATGTCTCGTTCTTTTCTCAGCACTGAGCAGTACGGTGAGTTGTTCAACAGTCCGGCATCTATATAGTCTCTCGTCTCATTTTGCAGAAGAGCAGCGGGCACTGCTCCATCTAATCGATCAAAGTGTAAAATGAGTCCATTTATTATTCTCATTGAATTGCACGTTTTAGCTGTTTTTTTCTCACCTGTCATGTTGTGTAGGAAGTTATATTTTCTGCCCCAGATCCACTGAGCCATGCATTTACAAATACTAATCCACGCATCTGTAAAACAGTTTCAAAATACATTTTCTAAAGTTCTCCATTTCTTTAAACGAACCATTTTCCCTGTAGACTTCTTGACTCGACTGTTTCATTACAGGATCTTCAGACCGCTTATTGTGCATATGGTAAGCAAACAATTAAATACTGCTAAATATATAAACCTGGTTGCTGTGTATTTAAAACATATTCCGTTTATTGGTATTAAGACTAATTCAAAAATATGACTTGTTTTATTTATGTATGACTGACAAATATGCATCACTTTTTACACAGTTTATTGTGTAATCCAAATGGATGTACATTTTATATGCAATTGAAATCTTATGTTTTATGCCAATATTTGGAAATTAGAGACCGTTCAACTTACCAAATAGCCAACTTGTGATCCGACCACTCAAACTGTCACACACATCCATGGTGAAATTTTTTATATAACGTCTTTCTGCTCTTTTGTCAGTAGTTTCCATTGTTTTCATTGGATGAACCAGCGTCATTGGACTTTTGCCTCCAGAGAGGTCTGTAAGAAAACATATGACAAATGTGGGTAGACAAGATTGTGTTACATATTATTTGTTAATGTTATCTTATATAAATATTATATAATGCATATTTAGCAGATGCTTTTTTTTTCAAACACAAATGACAATTTTTAAATGCAGTTTTGATGTGAAATATGGCTTTCAATTTAAATAACATGTATTCTTGACAAATGACTTGTCATTAAACAACAGGTTCTCACTGTGATGTATGGCTTACCGTTCAAATTTGTTCTGATGGATTCATCAAAACCAGACGGATCTTTGCCATTCAAAGCGGAGAGATTCATGTCCACAAGATCCATGAGCGCACGGTAACATTCATCTACAGACGGGGAGATTGGATCGTCTTTAGGAACCCCCCATGTGTCGGAGTCTAGTGGCCTGCGCTCTGATAAAGAGTGCAGTCCTGCTTCGGGTTCAAGATCTGGTCTCCTCTCTCTTCTCATCGCTTCATGTCTCCTCTCACTCCTCTCATGCTCTTCTGTCAATATATATTGAGTAAAGATGAACACACGGCAAAAAAAGCACTATTTCCACATTCAAATTTATAATCTTACAATATCAGTTTTCCCACAGCCAGAAGCAATTATACTTAATTAAAAATAGCTACTTAAATAAGAGCAGTAAGAAATGCTTTACCCTCCCTCATTGTCTCAAGTGCTGTTTCGTTTCGAAAGAAATCTGAAAAACATAAAAAAGGATGATGATAAAATAACTGCTGACTTTAAGCAAAATTCAGTCCTCCAAAAAAATATTTCACCTTGTATCTTTTCCCACATGGCTTTCCTAATATCCACTTCATCTGCTAAAGCGCTGCCGCAAAGAGCTGCAGAAAAACACAACATCAACAAACCCCGAAGTGCAAAATTAAACTGCAGACATTTTGTAAGATTGAATTGCTAAATTTTAAGACGTGACAAGGATGTGTCTCATGGCAATTCATAACAATTGTATTAATTGGTAGCTAATTCGTATCAATTATACATAAAATGTAGATGAAAAAGTAAATTTTTAGAGGCAAAAATAAACATGGTTCTGTCACGGTCCTGCTGGTGTGCCCAGGCTGGCCACCAGGGGCCCGTTTCAGAAAGGAGGTTAAGTGAAAACTCTGAGTATGTTAACCCTGAAATGAGGGAAACTCTGGGTTTTCCGTTTCAAAATGGGAGGTT
Organism: Gymnocypris eckloni scoliostomus; assembly: GCA_027564155.1. Classification (NCBI taxonomy): domain Eukaryota; kingdom Metazoa; phylum Chordata; class Actinopteri; order Cypriniformes; family Cyprinidae; genus Gymnocypris; species Gymnocypris eckloni. The sequence continues at coordinate 48,830,199 of CM050414.1, read as the reverse complement.
TGTCAAACCCGAGAAAGCAGGGTAAGTCAAGCCCGTTTCTGAAAGAGAGGTAACTTATACTCAGTCAATTACCGTGGTAACTTACTCCGTGAACCTAACCTGGTCGGGAGCAGGTTTTCTTCGGTAAACCCAGAGTTTATTTCGGTCTCCTCTCCCTTTTTATAGTTTTAGCGAGGTTTAAATGCCTAATTCAAACTGCAAAATAGATTTTCTTACTGAGTATTTGTTGCCTTATTTCAAGTACAAATATCTAAAAATGTAAAATTATATATGAAAAAATTGTCAATATTAATCAATATCTGGAAGTAACGCTGAATTAGCCACCTCGTAAAATATGTACGGATTGCCGTGAGATCGGGCTGGAAGTAATGTGGTTGGATGCATTGATGACAAGCATATCTCCACCATCATCGCACCTTCTGAAAATGAAACTAATTACTGTATGGAATGGGAGGATGCCAGATGGAGGGGTAGTACAAGCCGTAACCACCTCCACTGCTGTTAAATAAACTAATTATTCACTTTTTTATCATCTTAATTTCCTAATACAAAAGCAAAAGTTATTCTTTTTACTTTTGGATTTGAGAATTCTTCCAATACTTGACCACCTCCTCTTCATCTGTCAGTGGTGCTGGTTCTCCCTCTGCCTTCTTGCTGTCGTCAAGTCAGTAGTTAATTGTATTACTCTAATTAAGAAATGCAACAGGTTGGATTAGAGAATATTTAACTATGTGAAAAGAGTGTTTGACTATGTGGAAAAAGCTGCAGCGCATTGAAATAGACATTGAATGATATTTAATGTAAAATGTTTGTAAAGTCATTTAGCCCACACCCATGAACCTTTCATGCTTAAAGCTTTACCTTGATTTAATTGTGTTTTTATACTTCATTTTTAGCTGCTGCACGTTCTTGTTTCATTTTTCCGTATTTTTACTTTTTTGTGGCCGTGGGATACCATTAAAATGAATATGTTCAATAATTTACAGTTTTCACCTCTGATATTATAACAGTTATTAAGTTATTGACAGTTATTAAGAGTTAAAGTTACGCATTGACGGAAGTACGCACACTGACGTCTTTTTGGCGGGAGCTGTTGCCATGGTGAATCGTAACTTCGGTGCTCTGTTGATCATGACTTTTCATAGTCATGGTGCACGCGCTTAACTCAGAGTCAACCTACTTAGAGTTGAGTAAACTAACACAATTCAGCTGTTCTGTAACCAAAAACTCAGAGTTTCCCATCTCAGAGTAACTCAACTCTGAGTTCAAGTTTAAACTCAGAGTTGGTTGAACCTCCTTATTGAAACGGGCCCCAGATGTCTCTGTGTGTTGAGCACATGGCTTGTTGTTTGTTGGTGCCGTGTGCTCCCATGTCGATTGTCTGTCCCCTCCCATCTTGTTACTTAATCATTGTTTCAGTGGCTCCAGCTGTGCCTCCCTCGTTACCCTCGTTTGTCTCCCTATATAGTCTCCTTGTGTCTGCAGTCCTGTGCTGATCCGTTGTCTTACGTCGTGAGTGTTTCATGTTGACTGTGCTCCAGTCTTATGCCTGCCTGCTTGTTTTTCCCCTTCGGGGTGGTTTGTTCTTTTGTTTGATCTTGTTATTAAAACCCTGATTTCCTCTGCATTTGAGTCCTCGACCTCATCTCTTGTGACAGAACGGATCAGCCACAATGAGGACTCAGCAGAGGGGGCAACCGGCAACCATGGGTCCAGGGCGTAAGATTCCCAACGTCCACCAGGGAGACCAGACCATTGAGGTTTATGCCAGGACAAATTGGGCCTTATTGGCACCCCGAGGATTCACTGGAGGGGTACATCAATCTGGCTCTGAGTTTAAGCGGCTCAACCTTCAGGATGGAGTCCACCCCAGAGCCCGCTCCGTTCCGGGAGCCGACAGAGTCTGCTCAAGAGCCCGCTCCGCCCCGTGAGCCGACAGAGTCCGCTCCAGAGCCCACTCCAGAGCACGCTCCGCCCCGTGAGCCCACGGAGTCCGGTCCGGGAGCCCACGCATTCCGCTCCGATCCGGGAGACCACGGAGTCCGCTCCAGAGCCCGCTCCGTTCCGGGAGCCATCAGAGTCCGCTCCAGAGCCCGCTCCGTTCCGGGAGCCATCAGAGTCCGCTCCAGAGCCCGCTCCATTCCGGGAGCCGACAGAGTCCGCTCCAGAGCCCGCTCCATTCCGGGAGCCGACAGAGTCTGCTCCAGAGTCCGCTCCGTTCCGGGAGCCCACGCAGTCCGCTCCGTTCCGGGAGCCCACGCAGTCCACTCCGTTCCGGGAGCCCATGCAGTCCACTCCGGTCCTGGACCCCGCTCCGGTCTGGGAACCCACAGAGCCCACTCCAGGGCCAGCCCCACCCTGGCACCCCTGTGTGCCCATTGCTCCAGGCCCTCTTCCACTCCACGGGCCTGGCCCACCTCCCTCCTAGACATTTTTCTGTTTAGTGTGTGTGGAGCATCTGGGATCCGCTCCTTAAAGGGGGGGTTATGTCACGGTCCTGCTGGTGTGCCCAGGCTGGCTACCAGATGTCTCTTTGTGTTGAGCACATGGCTTGTTGTTTGTTGGTGCCATGTGCTCCCATGTCGATTGTCTGTCCCCTCCCATCTTGTTACTTAATCATTGTTTCAGTGGCTCCAGCTGTGTCTCCCTTGTTACCCTCGTTTGTCTCCCTATATAGTCTCCTTGTGTCTGCAGTCCTGTGCTGATCCGTTGTCTTACGTCGTGAGTGTTTCATGTTGACTGTGCTCCAGTCTTATGCCTGCCTGCCTGCTTGTTTTTCCCCTTCGGGGTGGTTTGTTCTTTTGTTTGATCTTGTTATTAAAACCCTGATTTCCTCTGCATTTGAGTCCTCGACCTCATCTCTCGTGACAGGTTCACCCCTCATTTATTTCATATGAAATAGCCACTTTGTAAAATGATAATGCAGACTTTGAACCGTTTGATATTTAAACTAATTTGCTCACTTAAATCAGTGAGTAGTACAGTATGCAATGTATTAAGCTATGCAAGTTGATATTACAAATAAAGTGTTACCCAAATATTGAACTCCTCTGTGACAAAGTGTTTTACCTTGCAGGTACAGCATGTCAAATTCGTCCTGATGTTTTTTCTTTGAGCCTTCGTGAAACTGGCTGCCAAAGTTGCAGGTGTCCACAAACACTCCAGTGAGGGAATAACCTGCTTCATGTGGATTGATCTCAAACCAGGGGTCTGCAGACAGAAAACCTATTGACACGAGCACATTAACACTATCTCTTTCTTTCATACATCAGACACAGACCTCCATTACTGCTCTGTTTGCATTGCTTGTCGATCACTGTGTAGATTGGAAACGGGTCTTTATTGTTCTTGTTCCGCTGCTCTGTGAGTGTGTGTTCATCGATCTATAGAAAACATATGTTTGTGCCATCATGTTATTGTATTGTAAGGAGACAATTGTACGTTTTTTTTCTCTTAATAAGGATCTAAGGCTCAAATGGAGCTTCATAGGCATATCTTTACATTTTTTATCAGTGAGAGACTTTATCAAGAGAATCAGTGATAAAGTTACCATTTCCAAAAGTAGCATCTGATAAAGTTACCAGATAAAGTGATGCGTTACCATTTCATTTTCAGGTGTACCCTACTTAACAAAAATACGACTGCTGGTTTAAAGAGAAAGTTTACAGTTCAAACATGATGAACAAAGAACAAAATATGCAACCACAAAGCCCAAACTGTGTTTGCCGATTCACGAACAAATGACTGCTGTTATGAACCAGTTCTTTTTAGTGAGTCAAATTCAGGAACACCGAATCAACATTATTTTGCCACTGAACTGCAATATATAAATAATTTGTTTTCTGTAAAAATTACATTCTCTATACGTCAAACTCAAACAATATGTTAAATCAGCAGTATTTGGAAAGACAGACTGTTAATCATACCACAATATAAGTTTCTAAACTATAAATAAAAATTAAACCTGTACAATCCTCCCTGGTCATGAATGTTTACAGACCTCTTTCACATATCCTGTGATGACCATCACTGCCCAGAGGTCAGTTAAGCTGAAGAAGTCTTTCCCATAGTAATATTTCTTCAGTTTGGCCAATTTGTCTGTCCAGCTGACTTCTGGACCGCTGATTCTCTCGATAATTTGGTCTTTCACGGTCTCTAGTTTGGTGGACCAGTCTGGTTCTTGGTATAAGGAGGCCATGCACCTTCAGAGAAGAACATACTGCTCTCATTTTTGACCTTCAACTCTATTCAATCTCTCTGTGTTTGTGGTTTCTCAGGGTTCGTACCAGGTGGATCCAGAGACTCCGCTCAGATAAAGGATGCAGTCCAGAAGACCTGCTTTATCAAGCTGAACCAGGGATCCCAGCAAAGCCACCATGGCTCTTTGTCCTCCTCCAGAACCCAGTAATGCAATGTTAGGCACTTCTTTCTGAAATGCACACATAATTCAAAGTATCTGCTTCCACATGCTATCAGAAGTATCAAAAATCAGCGGCCATCTTTTGAGAACAAAGCATATGCCGTTTTAATTCAATTTTTCCCATATACTGTCAACATATTGCTTGCCTTTTATTAGAATGTCTTCCAAGATCATTTAGCAGAGTGGCACATATGTAGGCAAAAATATTACACTTTATTCCTGTTTTAAAATGTATTATTAATTATCTGGGTTTCCATTACCCTGCTTTAATGCACATTTTGAAGTATTGCGTGAGAATTCTCGAATTAAGAGATTTCTATTTGAAATTTGGCATTTCCACCATTCATTTAAACGAATGATGTTTAAACGAATGATGTTTAAACGAAAGATGTTTAAACAAATTATGAAAATGCCAAATTTAGAATAAAATATTATGCTAGTCCCAAACTAAAACGTCTCGTGTTACTCGCGTAACCCTTGTTCTCTGAATAGGGAACGAGACACTGCGTAGCTTAGCTTTACGCATCGGGAACGCCTTCCGCGTGACCGAGTCTGAGCCCATATAGAATCACGCCAATTCATTGGCTGATGGCGCGCGCCGTCTCTGGCAATGACGTCGTCAGGTCATACTGGCGAACGCGCCATCCACTCCTCAGATTTCTCTGCCGAAAAGAACCCTGTCGGCAGCGTGAGGAGCTTAACGTGGCGAACGAGTGTCTCGTTCCCTATTCAGAGAACAAGGGTTACGCGAGTAACCCGAGACGTTCTCTTTCATAGGTAACTCAACACCTGCGTAGCTTAGCTTTACGCATCGAACGATATACCAAACACGCCAAGCTGAAAATGCTGCCTATCTGGCCCAATAATGAACCAACAACATACGGTCGGTTCAAACAGACAGGACCTGAGAACCTGGAGCCGTATCAACATCAAGGTTGTAAAATCTGACAAAGGTGTGCAGAGAGGGCCATCCTGCCGCAACACAAATATCCTCCAGGGGTACCCCTCTAAAAAGAGCTTGAGAGGAGGCTACGCCCCTAGTAGAATGCGCCCGAAGACTAAGAGGTGAAGGAAGGTTCCGCGCCTCGTAAGCCAGTGAAATGGCATCTCTCACCCAGTGAGAAATCCTCTGCTTTGACGTGGCAAGCCCGCGGCGACCAGCACCAAAACAGATCAATAACTGGGGAGATTTTCTCCAAACCTTGGAGCGATCCACATACAGCTTCAATGCCCTGACCGGGCAGAGCAAGTGGAGTCTCTCATCCTCACTTGAAGCAAAGGGAGGGGGATGGAAAGAGTGAAGCGTGACCACTTGAGATCGGAACGACGTGGACAAGACCTTGGGAATGTAACCCGGCCTAGGCCGCAGGGTAACTTTGACTAGACCCGGGGCAAAGTCCATACACGTCTCACTGACAGAGAAAGCCTGCAGATCTCCAACTCTTTTCAGTGACGTAAGCGCCAGCAAAAGAACAACCTTAAGAGTCAGTATCCGATCCGAAGCTGACTCTAAGGGCTCAAAAGGGGCCGTCACTAGTCCTTCGAGGACGACTGACAAGTCCCAAGAAGGAACTGCCGTGGGGCGAACAGGCCTAAGGCGTCTGGCCCCACGCATGAAAGCGGAGACCATCCGATGTCTCCCAAGGGGATCTCATCCAGCTCTCTCCGAGCTGCAATGGCCTACATAAACCCTAAGGGTGGTAGCCGCCCCGCTGTCAGCCTTTCTTGCAAAAACTCCAGCACTGGACCAACAGGGCAGTTAACTGGGTCGATTGCATGAGTCAAACACCAGGATTCAAAGACGCCCCACTTGGAAGAGTACAGCTTCCTAGTAGTGGGGGCTCTGGCACTGGCTATGGTTTCCTGAACTTCGGCAGGCAAACCATCAATCACAGCCCTTGGCCCTGTATGGGCCATACCCACAACTTCCAGAGCTCCGGCTGAGGATGCCAGATCTTGCCCTGAAGCTGGGACAGTAAGTCCCGCCTGATCGGAATCTCCCAAGGAGGCGATACAAGAGGGGAGTTAGCTCCGAGAACCAGGTCTGGGAGGGCCAGAATGGGGCTATGAGAAGGAGACGGGCACCGCTCACCTTCACTCTGCATAGTACTGCCGGAATCAGCTTTATTGGCGGAACGCTGCGTACAGACTGACATTCGGCCATGGGTGGGCGAACGATCTATGCCTAGAGTCGCCGGAAACTCAGGGAGAACCAGAGCGGGCACTGGGATGACTCTTGAGAAGCAAAGAGGTCCACCTCCGCTTTGCCAAACAGATCCCAGATCTGGGATACCGTCTGACGGTTCAACATCCATTCCCCGGGCTTAAGCTTCTGTCTCGACAGAAAATCGGCTGCCAGGTTCAGTACTCCCGGAACGTGAACAGCCCTCAAAGAGAGGAACTTGTCTTGGGACCAAAGGAGAAGATGGCGCGCAAGCCTGTCCAGGGTGCGCGACCGTGAACCTCCTTGGCGGTTTATGTGGGACACAACCGCCATATTGTCCGTCCTGACTATAATATGATGCCCCCCGAGGACGGGGAGAAAATACTTCAAAGCCAGGAAGACAGCCCTGAGTTCCAGGCAGTTTATATGCCAAAAGAGGAACTCTTCCTTCCACTCTCCACTCGCCGGCCTTCCTTCGAAGACCGCGCCCCAGCCTGTCATTGATGCGTCCGTCGTGTCAACCGGTGAATTCGCGCGCACATGCTCTGGTGAGGGAGGGAGAGAAAGGCGAGGCCTGTCTGCTCACTCTCCTTCTCCTCGAGCTAAACATCCGAACCCCAGGTCGCGGAATCACGAGGCCGATTCATGCGGCCACGGAGGCCTCCGGAGCACGCGGGAAAGAAAATGGATGACTCCTTTTCACACACCTCAAGCCGAAAGCGGAGGGTTATGAGACAGATTCTCACAAAATTTCATTCAAATCACAAAAACCGCATGCGTAAACCCCAAACATATAATTTACTTATCTGTGCGGGTTATAGCGAGCGATGAATCGCGCACACGGCATGGTGGTATAGCCCTGCTCCACCGAAACCACGAGGTTGGTGAAGTCAGCGGCCGCCGCGTTAGTAAGGCGGGAAGAAAAAGGCTGTTTCTAGGATCTGAAAATCTCCTGATGCAGATCACCGAAAAACGGCAGCTTCCTCCGCTCATTTTGGAATTTACACGCTAAGAGACCGCCGCTCGTCGAGTTTGAAGCGAGAGTCGCGGGGCTCGTCGTCAATCCATGCGAGAGCTTCTCAGCGGCGCGCGAGCACGCCCACGAGCTCAGAATAGGCCGGTGAAGGCCGCGCCTCCTGACCGCTAAGCGGTGGCGCATCTGCTAAACTAGGCCCGAAATCTCGGAGTCGTTGGCAGTTAGCAGAACATCATCTATCCCGAAGGAAACAGTATAACGTGCCTCGGGCTAGGAAACAGATAATCATGCGTGAATTCAACCGTGAATTCGCGCACATGCTCTGGTGAGGGAGAGAGAAAAGGCAAGGCCTGTCTGCTCACTCTCCGTCTCCTCGAGCTAAACATCCGAACCCCAGGTCGCGGATTCACGAGGCCGCGGATTCGCGAGAAGCCGCGGAGGCCTCCGGAGCGCGGGGAAGAAAAGGATGACTCACACACCTCAAGCTGAGAGCGGAGGGTTATGAGACGGAGATTCTCACAAATTACATTCAAATCCCATAAACCGCATGTGTGAACCCGAAACATATAGTTTTACTTATCTGTGCGGGTCATAGCGAGTGATGAATCGCGTGCGGCAGTTGACAACGGCGATATTCCATGGCACTTCACTGCGAGGAGAACGAAGTTCCACTGAGGCAGTCGCCGAAGTGCAGATGGTGATCACAAAAGGTAAGTTGGGTCAGAATCGCAACAACGAAGGGTAATATGACCGCTTCGTGAAGGCAGAGAAATCTGAGGAGTGGATGGCGTGTTCGCCAGTATGACCTGACAACGTCATTAAGCGTCCAGAGACGGCGTCGCGCCATCAGCCAATGAATTGGCGTGATTCTATATGGGCTCAGACTCGGTCACGCCGGAAGGCGTTCCCGATGCGTAAAGCTAAGCTACGCAGTGTTGAGTTACCTATGAAAGAGAATGCACGTTTGAGCTGTCTCAACTGAAAATATCTTTCTCTGACATATCTTAAAATATGTCTGTGTCAAGATGCACACCTTAATGTCTTCGTCTAAGGCATTTTGGTAAACATTGCTTCAATTTCTTAATTATACTAAGGCCTAGTCCTGCCTTAAGCTAAAACCAGTTTGTGAAACCGGGCCGGAAGTATATTGTTTATAGGTAAGAGTCATGGATTTTGTTGAGATCGATTAATTAGGACTATGTAGTTTGAATGGTTGGGTTTAAAGACATTTTCATAAAAATACCTCAAACCTGGTATTCTCTTGTGACTATCCTGTGACTAACGTAGTTATAACAAAATCAGGCATGTCCAGTCTTGCTCCTGAAAGCACACTTTTGCTGTCCAAATGCTTATTGTAGAAAGTGTGAAAGTTATTTATATGCATTAATAGATTTTAAAAACAATAACAGAATGTAATGATACCAAAATGATTGATTGTGCTGAGCTTTTTGAAATAGTAAAGCACTGAGTTTACATTTTGTAAGAACACATCGATGCTTGCTACCTAGGAATGGCGTCGTTTTTCACAATGAAGAGAGTGAAACTGATGCATCATAGCTGATGTTCATCACCCAACACATCATTTCTAGGTCATTTCAGTATAAACATTTGGACATATGAAGTATAACATAGGATGTGTTACCCGACTGCATTGAATCTGAAGCTTCTTCAGGGTTTTTAGAACCGTGTTTCTCCTGCTGGCCACAAACTCCTGCTCGCTCCCGTTCAGTAAGGGTTTGATTTTCAGCGCACCGCTGAGGAAGCCACAGAGACAGACAGACAGATCAGTGCTGACCTGAACATCATTTATTTGATATATTCAGATATTAAATATTCTAGATTTCAATGCAATTAAATCTGAAGTTTATTTTTCTCAGAATATAGCAGTTTGCTTATTTGACTTATTTTAGAGTACATACCTTTGCTTGGGTTTAGATGCACTCATCTGTAAAACAAGAGAGTGAGTCAAGTACATTTCTATCATGTAAAATTTATAGTTTTGAGGATATAGCAAATCAGTCAACTCTGATATGCCGTTTTTAGATAATTATGATAAAGCAAAGAAACAACAGTAAATGAGAAAAACATTAATATTATGCATGTGTCAAAGTAAATAAAAACTTATGGTAAATAAAGTAGGAACTATGTGTGAAATATGTGTTCCAGCTTCATATGTAAACACTTTTGAGCTATTTAACATTCAAATAATATAAGAAAAACATAATCTGAAATATTTTTAGAGCATTTTTAAATGAAATATTAGCCGAAATACAGCTGATTACTTCAGACATCATGCAATCTTGCATCTTTATAATGTTTAGAGTCAAACTGCTAAATGTCCTATTATTGGATCAAAACATCAGTTAACATTTCAAACATACAATTATTTATAGTACATTTCAATAACGATAAATAAAGATTGTGGTGCAAAAAAATTGAAACTTAAACTTTGTCACACTGAAATATGAATCCCAAAATGAAATCATTTTTCACCACCATTGTATATTTTTATGCACTTTTGGTAGAGTGCGGGTCATTAATAAGGTTGTTTCATGCAATTTATAACGACATGAAACATTTAAATTGCCCTGAAATTATTTATATAAAGCTTTAAAACACATACTTACTATTTCTGTAAATCGTGAATCTTCAATACCTCACTGAAAACAGCACAGCAGTCCTTATCTGACATTCAGCCAGAAGATGCTCTTATAGGGCGCTGAAACTACTCTGCAAGTCTTGACATCAACCTGAGGGTGAGGTTGTGAATGATGAATGACTCAATCATTCACTGAGACCAGGAAAAGTCTGATATTTCCTTGTATGGTAATTATGTAGCCTCACCTCATGCACCTCACCTAGTTTATCTCCTTTCAGTGAGAAGAGCTTGGGGAAAGCCCAGCAGAACATGTAGTATTGTTGCATGAGAAAGTAGGCTTGCATGCGTTAAATTGTGTAAGATTTATCCATGATTGTCGTTTATGGTGTGCCAGGGTTTGGTTTTAATTTCAACTGACAGATTAAACTTTATTTTCAGGTAAACCCTTAAGAGATGACATGTGAACCTTGACTGCAATATAAGTTGTTTTTGATAAACTAAACAAAAAACAAACAAACAGTAAATGTAAGATTTAGTGTACTTGGTTTGCCAAAGGAGACATCAGAGAAGATACATAAATGTAGCGTCTGAAAGAAAACAGAAATATTAAAGGCAAATCTCACTTGTGAACAATATTTTTAATGTGCAATTTTCATCAAGTTATAATTTTGTGAAATGGATAAAATAAATACATACAATGTTCATTTTACATTTTGCCACAACAGACATATTATTCAATAAATGTTTCAAATATTGTAACATATGATAAATGTTTGTGAGGTTTTTTTTATTTGCTAAAAATAATTAAGAGTAATTTGTTCGTGTAATTTGTTCGTGAATCAGCAACACAGGTAGCGCGGTGTGTTTTTGACTCGCTAAAAAAGAACTGCATTCATTTGTTCCTGAATAGTCTACAAAAGTAGCACTTTATGGTATTGATTCACTGAAAAGAACCAGTTCATTCATTCTTCCTGATTTGACCTCACACTACTGGTCACACTATTGCAATGTGTGCAAGCTTTATTTCGCATTACATGGTACTATTTATGTCATCACATTGAAGCACATTATACACACACGTTTCATGCACAGGGGTGGCAAAGCTTTTTCTTATGGACATACTAAACGATTCAACTGAAAAATGTGACATTAATGTAACCCACCAAAACCACGAATTACAACTACTCCATTACTGTCAGACTGTGTCTTGTGTTTCCCCTCCTCTGCTCATATTTGGTTAGTTCCTGTTCCTGTCCTCGTTTCCTCATCTTAGTTAATTAGTCCCCAGCCCTGTGTTATTAATCATCTTGTTTAGCTCATTCGTTTGTCCCTTTATAAGCCCTGTGTTTCCCTGCCTCTGTGTCCAGTCTTAAAGTCATTGAGTGTGTGTACTTGTCTCCAGCGATCTCTGTTCTGTTCAAATAAAGTGTTCAAAAGAATCTCCTCATCTCCTCGTTCCAGGATCCCCCGCACTGTGACAGAAGACTGGACCAAATACAGATGACTTCAGCTGAGGACGCTCTGTGTGGGTTGCGGCAGGGCGGTCTGAGGTTGGAGAGATATGTGGAGGAGTTTTCGAGATCTCCAACCGGATGAGCTGGCATGAGGCTGCTCTGGGTGCGTGTTTCCTGCTGGGGTTGGATGATGAGGTTATACGCTGCGATCTTCCCGTAAGTGATTTTCCATTGATCGAGCTTATTAACCTAATCCTCTTCCTAAATGGTTCCGGACGATGAAGTCGAGGAAATTCCCCTGCCTCGTCATCCCACTCCAGCTGGAACACGCTGCCTCCCCAGCTCATCCCACGCCGAGAACCTCCGCATACTCTCGCCCAACCACAAGGATCCCCTGCCTCCGAAGCAGCTTCATCCTCCTCAGCCCTGAGCCGTCCTCAGCTGCTGCCAAGCCCACGGGCTGTTGCTCTCCCAAGCCCTGTACCCAGCCCAGAGCGACCCCAAGTGACCGCCCAGAGCGCCCCCAAGAGTCGGCTCCAAGACAGCGCCCTCCTATGCCTGCTCCAAGACAGCCCTCCTGTGCCTGCTCCAAGACAGCGCCCTCCTGTGGCCGCTCCTAGTCAGCGCCTCCTGTGGCCGCCTCGCAAGCTCCTTCCTGTTTCTCCCGCTGGTCCCTCCAGCTCCGCTGCCAGAGCGCCCGAGTTTGCGCTGCCAGAGCGCCCGAGGGTTTGCGCTGCCAGAGCGCCCCCGAGAGTTTGCGCTGCCAGAGCGCCCCCGAGAGTGTGCGCTGCCAGAGCGCCCCCGAGACACTGCGCTTCCGAGCGCCCCGAGAATTGGTCCCGTCCAGCTCTCCGCTGGTCCCGTCCGGCTCTCGCTTCGTCTCCGCTGGTCCTGTCCGGCTCCTTCGCTCCGCTGGTCCCGTCCATCCGCTGGTCCTGTCTGGCTCTCCAGTGCCCTGCCGGTCCTGCAGGCTCTCCAGTGCCCCTGCCGGTCCCTCCGGCTCTCCAGTGCCCCTGCTGGTCACGTCCGGCTCTCCAGTGCCCCTGCCGGTTCCGTCCGGCTCCCCTGAGCCCCTGCCGGTTCCATCCGGCTCTCCAGTGCCCCTGCCGGTTCCGTCCGGCTCCCCAGAGCCCCTGCTGGTTCCGTCCGGCTCCCCAGAGCCCCTAGCGACCACGCCTCCAGAGAGCCCCCCAGAGATGAAGAGTTTCCCCAAGAAAATGTTGGGGGGGGGCTACCCGCCATGGAGGCCTCCCAAGCTCCCCGATCCGCCATGGCCTCCCAAGCTCCCTGCTCCGCCATCGCCGCCCGAGCTCCATGATCAGCCATGGCCTCCTGAGTCCCTGGATCCGCCATGGCCAACCAAGCTCCCAGATCCGCCATGGCCTCCCGAGTCCCCGGATCCGCCATGGCCACCCAAGCTCCCAAATCCGCCATGGCCTCCCGAGTCCCCTGACCCGCCATGGCCGCCCGAGCTCCCCGACCCGCCATGGCCTCCTGAGTCCCTGGATCCACCATGGCCACCCGAGCTCCCCGACCCGCCATGGCCTCCCGAGTCCCCTGACCCACCATGGCCGCCCGAGCTCCCGCTCCGCCATGGCCGCCTAAGCTCCCGCTCCGCCATGGCCGCCCGAGTCCCCTGACCCGCCATGGCTTCCAGAGCAGGCGTCACCCTGGAGGCCTCCTGTCCTGTCTCCGTGTCCCTTGAGGCCTCCAGAGCACCCACCCCTCCCGTTGGATGGTGTGGTGCGGACGCACCATTCGGGAGGGGGAGTAATGTCAGACTGTGTCTTGTGTTTCCCCTCCTCTCGTGCCCATATTTGGTTAGTTCCTGTTCCTGTCTTTGTTTCCTCATCTTAGTTAATTAGTCCCCAGCCCTGTGTTATTAATCATCTTGTTTAGCTCATTCGTTTGTCCCTGTGGGATTACAAATTGTATTTAAATGTTTAATTTAGATTCTTATGCCTGACTCAATGTATAACTGTGCTTTGTCTCAATCAAGTCATGTTGATTGGCAGAGATTCAAAGAACCCCTGGCCAGACGTTGATTCAAAGAACCCCTGGCCAGACGTTGATTCGTTAGGGTGATTGGATTAGTGTCTATCTTCGGAGCCCCTAGCCCAGGACGTGGATTCGTTTAGGTTGATTGGATTAGTGTCTATGCATTTGATTATGTTGATGAGATTAGAACCACGGGAAGTTTGGTAACAAAACCAACGCCTCCCTCAGTTGCATGCATTGTTTGAATGTGTCTCCACCTCCAAAAGTCCCTCCTCCAAAAAATGCCTATACGATACCATGTAAAGTTACTTAAGATTGAGATTTCGATGACTGCAGCTACCAACAGCTTGTGTTCTCAATAAAAGAATCCTGCTGACGATCCAATCCGATTTCTCCTGGTCTTCTCTTCTGAGTTTTCTACACTTTAGAAGAAAGCAGTTTACAACAGATGGTGCCGTGGACCCGGATAGAGTTCCAGCTTCCTCACCTGAAAAACTTCAAGCTCAAACAAAGATCTGCATCTTTTGGAATCCAGCTAAACTTCCAGCTGAACAAAGATTCCCAGACTGAATTTTTCTCTCAACCAAGGGTTGTGGTGAGTGCTGTCTCTAATCCAAAAGAACCTAAGACCAGTACAAATGTGTATCCTCTGTGCCGTCAGAGAAGAGTTAACATACATCTGTAGGGTTTGTTTAACTAAGTTATCCTCTGTTTCAGGCAGGGAAGATTTTGGCATTACGTACAAAAACAGGTTATCCTCTGTTTCAGGCAGGGAAGAGTTTATCCTCTAAAGTTTTTTATTTTAGAGATTAAAGTTATCCTCTGTTCTTGTAGGCAGGGAAGTTATCCTCTGTTTCAGGCAGGGAAGGTTAGCATTTCGTGCTAATAATTTTGGTTTATCCTCTGTTCTTGTAGGCAGGGAAGTTATCCTCTGTTTCAGGCAGGGAAGGTTAGCATTTCGTGCTAATAATTTTGGTTTATCCTCTGTTCCTGTAGGCAGGGAAGTTAAGTGTGAAGTGTTGGTAATTTGGAAAGTTAACAATAGTTAAGCCTTTTTAACAAGTGTACCCTCTGTTGATCAGAGAAGTTTTTTGTTTAGTGTTTTGTTTTGTGTGGTACAGAAGAAACTTACAAAATGGTTAGAAGGAATGCTAGGCTGATTCCAACCACAGAAAAGAGTGGTCTTGACTCCTCTGTGGTCAGATAGTGAATTCAAAACACTGTTAGGGGAACAAATGGACCTAATAGTCACTGAAAAGTTAGACAAGAACTAACGAGAAATATGAGATTCATCCAGACAAGACTTGGTCGGTAGATGAGTGTAAAAGGTACTAGGAGCAAGTATTCGTAAGAACAATGTGAAAGGCATTATCTGTTATCACAGAGAATTCAGTGTAACGCTAGCGACACAACAGTCTCAGCGTAACTCAGAGCTAGAGAAACAGAACAATGAACTCCGTGCTAGAGTATCCACTTTGACTAAGAAATTGAACCTCAAGAAAGTTGCAGCAAAAACTGATGTGGAAGTAAGTCAGCCTGATAACATTTACCCTGAGTTACAAGCGTTCTCCAATCTCCAATCAGTAACTGATGTGCCTGTAAATTCGGTCAATGTGTGGTGCGAGGAGAAAATCTCAGGAATTGAGGAAACTAATAGTGTTCCTCTCAATTCTTCTGTTGTGCAAATACAAACTGTTGCCAAAGCTTTATGTCCTAAAGATATAGAGAGACTATTTCAGAGTTTACCGTCAACACGCACACATTTTTCTGAATTTAGAAGAACATTGATCAGTAAAATGCGTCTTTATGACATGTCATTGGCAGAAGTCACGCAGTTGATGTCACAAATTCTAACTGAATCTGAATTCAACAGTTTTGAATCTGCTGTTACTTCTGAACTGCGAAATGCCAGTAAGGGTGATTTAAGAGAAGGTATTTTGAAAATCCTAAAGAATATCTTAGGGCCCAAAATAGATTGGTCTAGAATTACTACCTGTGTGCAAAGGAAAGAAGAAACTGTGAGTGAATATACTGAGAGATTTTGTCAGTCAGCTGTAATTTACAGTGGAATTGTTGATGACCCTGAAAGTGTGCTAGATGACAAGGGACCCTGGTTCGTATCTGGTCAGATGGCCTTGTAGCCGAATACAGAAAAGCTTTACCATTCTTAGATCTAACTTGGTCTAACAGAACTCTCAGAAGTAACCTAGACAGGTTAGCTACATGGGAAAGAGATGCTGATGTCAAGGCAAAAGTCAGAGTAGCAGCAGCTATGTTTAACACAACGAAACAAGACAATAGATGGTCTAAAAGAAAGCAAATGCAAATACTGTGGAAAATTAGGACATTGGGAGAAAGAGTGTAGGAAGAAGTTGCAAGATAGTAAAAGAAATGCTATGCATAATTCTGCTCCTTCTCAGCCTGCCCACAACCCTGAAGTAGTTCCGCCAGTGACCACTGAAACTGTAGGACAGCTAGTTCAGGCTTTTCTAAGAGCACAACAAGACCAGGAAAAACTAATTGTTGGGGCTGTGAGTAGCTACCTTTCCCTGTAATCCAACACAATGACCAAATAATTTTTGTGAAAGGTAGCATAAAAGAGAAAGAGATAGATTTTTGCTTGATACAGGTGCAGAAATTACAGTAATTCCTACAAAATTGGCACAAGGTTTAAACATCCCATACAAGAAAACCAAACTTTGTTTAACTGGTGTAATAGGTGAAGATTCTGTTTTGTATGAAACTCCGCCCATAGAGGTACAATTTGGCCCAAAAACTCTGACTACAAAATTGCTATGCGCTCCATTAAATACAGGTGCAATTTTAGGCATGGATCTTCTGAGACAAATAAATCTAACTTTAGACATGTCCTCAGAATCTACTAGCATAAAAATTTCCTCAGCACAGATTTCTACCAATAATGCAACCCCTCCCGAGTATGCTTTCTTACAGAATCATCCAATTTGGGCTAAAGACAAGGATGATTGTGGGTTGTTGACAGGTGTAGAACCAGTTAAATTGACAGGAACTCCACCTCTGGTCACCAAACAATATCCGATTAATAAGGAAGCTATACAGGGAATCAAACTTATTGTAGAAAATTTGCTGACGCAAGGAGTGCTAGTTAAAACCAACAGTCCATGTAATTCACCCATATGGCCCATCAAGAAATCTAATGGGACATGGAGACTTACAATAGACTACAGAGTAGCCAACAAACATATTGATAAAATCACCCCCCTAGTGGCAGATCCATCTACAATTTGTAATGGCATTGTGACGAGTGGGGCGGGGCCGAGAGCCGTGGGAACGGAGCGAGGCCGGTGGAGTGAATGATAATGAACGACACCTGCGCCACTCACCGGTCTCGAGTCCCACGGAGGAGCTCCGGAAGGAATAAAAGGAGGAGTGACAACAGTGGAAGGAGAGAGGACCAGGCCTGGGTTTTTAGTTTGTGTTTTGTGTGCGGCAGTCGTCCGTGAGGGGCTGCCGCTTTTCATTTGTATTTGTTTATTTTGTTATTAAAGTTGTTAAATGTTCGCCGGTTCCCGCCTCCTTCTTCCCGTATCTATCATCTGCGTTACATTGGTGCCGAAACCCGGGAGGAAGGAGGGACACGCTGTCAGAGAGCCCTCGCTGCTGAGTGGGATCGCGGTGCTGAGGAGATCGGGCAGCAGGAAGTGGCGGAGACCGCCAGTGGCTGCCCGCAGCGGTGGTGCTGGAGCAAAAGAAGTACAGGTGGGACGGAAGACTCGCTGCCGTGCTCCTGGGACGAGGAGGGGTGGCTGCCATCCGAGAGGGAGCGGAGGAGTCGGCGCCGTTCGCCAGTGGGCCGGAGCCTGCTGCCATCCGCCAGGTTGGTGGAGGAGCAGGGAACGGGGGACTCGCTGCCGGCTGCCCTCGACTGGAGGAGCCATCGCCGGCCGCCAGGAGGCGGAAGGGGCATCGGGCCGTCCACCAAAGAGGTCCAGTACCATCGCATGGCACCGCGAGTGAGCCGCTCAGTTGGTTGAGGACCGAGCGGCAGTGTGTCCGGGAACCGGACCGAGATTTTTTTATTTTTTCCTCTCTCTCTCTCTGTCACTCCTCATCCTTCCGTCTCCTTTCTCTCGCCTGCCTGTCCTTACCCCCAGGTACGCCGCGGCCGCCCTGACGGGCTCCCCCCGGGAGAGGGGGGAGGGGGGGAGTAGAGCGCAGTCTCGTGAGTACCCCCCGGCCTGCGAGGGGCGATGGGGGTATGTGACGAGTGGGGCGGGGCCGAGAGCCGTGGGAACGGAGCGAGGCCGGTGGAGTGAATGATAATGAACGACACCTGCGCCACTCGTCACAGGCATACCATTAGATTGTAAGATTTTTTCAGTAATTGATATGTCTAATGGATTCTTTTCTGTACCGTTGCACTCTGACAGCCAGCCATGGTTAGCTTTTACAGTTGACTATGAACAATACCAGTGGACACGATTGCCACAGGGATTTCAAAACTCCCCAACCATATATCATCAGGCTGTCAGACGTGATTTGTGTGACCCAGAATGTCCGGTAAAACAGTCCACTATGATCCAATATGTCGATGATATTTTGATTGCCTCAACAGATCATGAGGTACATCAAACTGAATTGGCATCATTGTTGGACTATTTGCATAAAAGGACACAAATGCAGCTTTCACAAAGCTCAAGTCGCTAAAAGCAAGTCACATTTCTGGGTCAAACAATTGGTGCAGGAAATAGATCCATTACACAGGATCGGCTTCAGTCAAAGCCATACCTCCGCCTAATACCATTAAAACACTCCGCTCATTTTTAGGAACAACAGGTTATTGTAGACCTTGGATTGAAGACTATGCCTCGATTGCTCAGCCTCTCTATGATTTGTTGAAAGGCCATGGTAAAGATTCAGATACTGTTTGTATGGAAGAACTTCATCTCAAAGCTTTTAATGATTTGAAGAGAGCACTAGGTCAAGCACCAGCATTAGGAATTGCCCAATCTGATAGACCCTTTGTGCTTTATGTCCATGAATACTTAGGCTTTATGACTGCATGTCTAATGCAAGATCATGGGGGCAGCTTACGCCCAATTCATTACTATTCCGGTAAACTTGACATAGTCGCTCAAGGTATGGGCCCATGCCTCAGAGCAGTACAGGCAGTTCATCTAGCGCTTCAGGCTTCATCAGGAATGGTGTTAGGTCAGACTGTAAAAAATGCCCTCACGCGTGTCCGCACTAATGAATCAAGCAAAAGTCACTTCTGTCACCTCCTCCTGAACAAATTGGTTAGCAACTCTCACAGCCCGAATATTGTTATACAGTGTGCACCAGTCACGAACCCATCCTCATGTATGATGTCTGCAATGACTGAATTTGTGTTAGAGGATGAAGGCGAAATGACTCATGATTGTGTTTACGCTTACATATGCAGCGACAAGTGAAATAGCAGAAACTCCCATAGAGAACGCAGAATTGGAGTTGTTTGTTGATGGTTCAGCTCAAGTTATTGAAGGTAACAGACGAGCAGGATATGCAGTAACTTCCACCACTGAAGTAGTTGCTTCAGGTCGTCATCCAGATCATTTTCAGCTCAAGCTGCAGAACTAGTAGCCTTAACTAGAGCATGCACGCTAGCTTCAGGATCGGTTGCAAATATCTACACAGATTCCAGGTATGCTTTTGGGGTAATTCATGATTTTGATGTCATTTGGCAAACCAGAAAATTTTGATTTTGATGTCATTTGGCAAACCAGAAAATTTCTAACTTCTGCTGGATCCCCATTAAGCATGCTGGATTAGTGAAAGATTTAATGTTTGCCATGAAACTCCCAAAGAAGTAGCGGTGATCAAAGTGAAAGCACATCTCACAACTAATACTACGGAAGCTAAAGGTAATACTCTTGCTGATGTAGCGGCTAAACAGGCTTGTTTCTATGCAACTGTACAAGTGTGTTCAGGTAGTACAGCACAGAAGACAATTCTACCTCCTGAATCAATCGTTGACCTGTATAAAGGCGTTCCTCTATATGAAGCATGGACATGGTTAGACAAAGGAGACACTGTGGATTCATCCGGCTGCTGGACCAAAGGGGGAAAGTATGTTGCTCCCGAATCACTGTTGCCATATTTGGCACACAGTTTGGGTCATAGTGGTCCAGCAACGATGAATCACAGGTTCTCAAATCAATGGTGGAATCCAAAATTCAGAAACGCAGCCACTGAAACAGTCAAGAGATGTGTTATATGTCAGAAAAATAATAATGTACCAGCAGCCACTACACCAGCAGCACATACCCCAGCTCCACCAGGGCCATTTCGTCACCTGCAAGTTGATTACATATCGTTGCCCCCTTGTAAAGGAAAAACTGACGTTTTGGTAGTAATAGACAAGTTCTCAAGATGGGTAGAAGCTTATCCAACAGGGCGTGCTACAGCTGCACATACTGCTAAATGTCTTGTCACTGATTTCATTCCCAGATGGGGATTACCAGATTGCATTGACTCAGATCAAGGTACCCACTTCACAGGACAGGTAGTCAAGGAAGTGTCTAGAATGTTGAAGATTAAGTGGAACCTTCACTGTCCCTATAGGCCACAAGCATCAGGACAGGTTGAACGATCAAACAGAACAATCAAAACCAGGCTAAGCAAAATGCATCAGGAAGGAGTACCATGGGTTGAAGCACTGCCCGCAGTACTGTGTAGTATGAGAGCATCACCTAACAGATCAGTAGGACTGAGCCCTCATGAGATTATTACTGGACGCCCAATGCAGATGCCAGGTGTGATTGATCTTAGAAATGCTGATGTGCACATTGCTTCAGATGCCCTGATCGCTTACTGTGAAAACCTCACAAAGGCAGTGCAGAGTGCCAAAGAGAGAGTTGAGTCGTGTTGGCAGACTCCACCAGAAGGTGGACACACAATCGTCCCAGGTCAATGGGTCATGATAAAGGCGTTCAGAAACAAGCCATTAGAGCCTAAGTGGTACGGACCACATCAAGTGATGTTGATTACAGCTGCTGCAGTATTGTGTCAGGGAAGGAAAACTTGGACTCATGTGTCACACTGTAAAGTTGTTCCTCCCCCTGCAGGGATAGGATAGGGCAGACACAAGAACCAGTGAGGAGCCCAGGGAAGAACCGAAAGCAACAGGCTTCGGGGGCCAACCCTGCGGTGAAGATTTCCTCATAGGCCTTTCCCCATCCAATAGTCCATCCTTTCCTCACTGTTCTTTAGGTGTCGCAGGAATTAAGAAATAGGGAAAGAAGGAACAACCATAGCAGACTATATTTTGAACAGAGGATACAACCCTAATGTTTGCAGACTCTACAAATACTGCTCTGTGCCGTTGGTCTCTCTTGTTTGTGTTTCTTTCTTCCTCTGTGCAGATACCACCTGATGGCTGTCCTGAGATCCATATGCACACCCTTCTCACCTGCGGATGAAGCCACAACCTCTAGAAGACAACTAGACCCATTGCCGAGCCAACTATCACACAAGAAAGAGAAAAGAAAGAAGAAGAAAAAAATACACAACGCAGAGACTCACATACGGGAACTTCAGTCATCCATCAACATGATCAAGATTTTCGTACTCTTGATCTTTCAGCAAAATTACACCAGATGACTGAAGATAATTCTTCATGGTTCGGAAACTTGTTAGGTAAACCCTGGCTGTGGATCAAGGAAATAGCAATTCTGCTGTTGTTTCTCCTACTTGCGTACTATCTATGCATCCACAGTATCAAGTGTTTCTTTCAGCAAATGATGCCTGCCTCTCACAAGGAAATGACAGTTCCAACCAGAAAAGATTATTACCCGTAAGAACTTCACGGACTCTAATTGCATGTTTTTGTTTCTGTGTCAGCATGCAATTACATATAAGCAACACAGAACATGTACAATGTGCCTGTAACGATTACAAGTTACAAGAATTAACTTTTAAGTGTCTAAATTTGTATTTTGTGAGAGTTATTAGAACTCTCAAAGGGGGAATTGTGGGATTACAAATTGTATTTAAATGTTTAATTTAGATTCTTATGCCTGACTCAATGTATAACTGTGCTTTGTCTCAATCAAGTCATGTTGATTGGCAGAGATTCAAAGAACGCCTGGCCCAGACGTTGATTCAAAGAACCCTGGCCAGACGCGTTGATTCAAAGAACCCCTGGCCAGACGCGTTGATTCGTTAGGGTGATTGGATTAGTGTCTATCTTTCGGAGCCCCTAGCCCAGACGTGGATTCGTTTAGGTTGATTGGATTAGTGTCTATGCATTTGATTATGTTGATGAGATTAGAACCACGGGAAGTTTGGTAACAAAATCAATGCCTCCCTCAGTTGCATGCATTGTTTGAATGTGTCTCCACCTCCAAAAGTCCCTCCTCCAAAAAATGCCTATACGATACCATGTAAAGTTACTTAAGATTGAGATTTCGATGACTGCAGCTACCAACAGCTTGTGTTCTCAATAAAAAGAATCCTGCTGACGATCCAATCCGATTTCTCCTGGTCTTCTCTTCTGAGTTTTCTACACTTTAGAAGAAAGCAGTATACAACATCCCTTTATAAGCCCTGTGTTTCCCTGCCTCTGTGTCCAGTCTTAAAGTCATTGAGTGTGTGTACTTGTCTCCAGCGATCTCTGTTCTGTTCAAATAAAGTGTTCAAAAGAATCTCCTCGTTCCGAGATCCCCTGTGCACCGTGACAATTACGTAATAAAGTAGGTTTTTTTCAGGTGCTTGTACTTTCGCTAGTATATTTTTAAGTCTGTAATTGTACCTGTACTTCAGTACAAATGAATCAAAGTATTCTACTTTGCTACTTTTAAAATCTTTCTGGGTCCCACCTTGATAGAAATTGAGTTACAGGCCCCCTCACCTTTGTCTGGCCCTAAAAATCACTTATGGTTTGCACTGAATAACACAAAGAAAATGTATCTATTTATTTTTATTTATGCTGTTTTTATTTCTATGTTGAATTTGTGGAATCAGTTCAGTGAGCAGGTCAAGCACAGCTTCAAACAGAAGTTCTAGGAGCTCATAATTCATGTACAATTCAGTGTACAAAAGGTTTGACTGTTGAGAAGCCAGTCAGTTGAGTTTGTGGCAAAACTGTTTACAGTGCTTGGATATCATTGTATTTTACTGCATTTGATAATTCATACTCAGAAAGGAAATGCGTTTTGTCATTGAGGATTTTTCAAAAATACTGGGTAAAATACTAATTTAGAAATCTCATGTGTTGCAGTGTCGGGTCTCGTGAGGTAATGCTGAATTCATGGGATGTGATACCTGTCAAACAACATTTTTCCCGGGAGTGTCCCGTATTTCACACCCATCTCCCGCTCTCCCTCCCATGTTGTTGTCTCTCCTGGGAAACTCCCTTTTTTTGTATAGCCCACTTAAACCTCGTTATACACTCGTAAAAATAAAGGTGCTTCACGATGCCATAGAAGAACCTTTTTGTCTGAATGGTTCCATAAAGAATCTTAAACATCTGAAGAACCTTTGTTTCACTAAAGCTTCTTTGTGGTGAAATAAGATTCTTCAGATTATAAAAAGGTAAGAAAGAGATGTTCTTTAAAGAACCTTTGGCTTAATGGTTCTTTGTGGAAACAAAAATGGTTCTTCTATGGCATCGCTTGAAGAACCTTTTGAAGCACCTTTAGTTTTAAGAGTGTATGAATAAACACATCAGTATATTATTCCAAGGTAGTCCAGTTGCCAGATCTTTTATGAAATGCATCCTACTCACACAATCAACACGTCATAT
Source organism: Gymnocypris eckloni scoliostomus (assembly GCA_027564155.1). Lineage (NCBI taxonomy): Eukaryota > Metazoa > Chordata > Actinopteri > Cypriniformes > Cyprinidae > Gymnocypris > Gymnocypris eckloni. Next base: position 48,806,825 of record CM050414.1, on the reverse strand, counting down.
AAATTGCAACCCACTTGTGACCAGGGGTGGATTTAGTGAATTGGGGGTCCCAGGCAAATATAGAATTGGGGCTCTATACATTTGCACACATTTTTTCAAGATCAACTTTGAGGTTCCTTTTTTGTCGTGGTGCTTGCTGCTGCACAATGGTGCCCATAGTTGAGTCCAATGTTTCTAATTTTTTCATGTACGTTATAATTGGATTCTTTCATTTACATGTATTCATTTAGCAGACACTTTTATTCTTTCATGTTGTAGACCACAAAATAGCAATTGATTTAAAATAAAATTAATAAAAAAACAAAATCAATTAAAAATGATTAACCTCTCAACTGAACTGATTATTTATTGGGTGGATTTTTCGCATTGGTCTGAATAAAAACTGCAGACTGGATTATTGAAATGCACATTCATTCTCTGCCAGTAGGAGGTGCTTTTGGAACGGCAGAAATATAGCGGTTTCCCCGGAAACAGCTGTTAATAAAGCAGCGCTCAGCAATTTCCCTGTAACCCTCACACGACTCGTGGCCTGTTTATTAACTCAGATTTAAAATATAGATAGCTATATGTAAAACGAAAATATATGTAAATTATTATATAGTTTGAGTTGCAACGTATTATTGGAAATGTATAATGTAGGCCTACCTAGTATCACTTTTTGTGGCACAGAAATTAAATCACTAAACATTCATTTTAATATTTAGATATATTTATGAGTAAAATAACATGTGTACATTTAATTTGATGCGGACACCAAAATGGGGCTGATTATATATATAAAAGGTTTGACCGTCTTTGGCCTCCTGTGGTCATTTCATGTCACATCATCCCTCGCAACCTCTCATAACGTGTCTGTGTAGAAAAAGAACTGGAGACATTGGTGTAATTCAATACGAGAAGATATTGACTTAAGTGAAGTATAGGACACAATAAGAAAATGGGCTAATTGTAAAGAAAATTATAGGCTATAGAAACCAAATCCATACCGGTTTTATTTTTTAGGAAGGAAAAACAGCAGTAACAGATAATGAAAAGCCGAAATGCTAGCTGAAGTATTTGTCAACGTCCACAGTAATGATACTGTATCAGATAATATTAAAAGTATAGAATTTGGGCTAGGACGGAATACTATGAATTCTGTTTTAAGCCAAGAAGCCAATGCAGGCAAACAAATATATTAGTACTGATAGGGGTTTTATTTGATATTGAGAAAGCATAAGACAAGCTTTGGAAAGGGGCTTTTAATTTAACTTAAATGTATGTGAAAAGGAGGGAAGTTGTACAACTGGATTAATGAATTTTCTGCTTGTAAGAAAATACAAGTAGAGTATTCAAAGATATACAAGATAGATAATGGAATTCCTCAAGGAAATGTGTGCAGCCCAGTGTTATTCAATATTATAACAAAATATATTTAAATAATGTTAATGATGACATAGGAAGGGCATTATTTGCAGATGAGAGGGCAATATGGAAAAGTAGACTTAATATTGCATGTGTAGATATCGAAAAGTTGAAAAAAACAAAAGCAGTGGATTAAGTGGAAACATGGGCAAATTATTGGAGCTTTAGAAGTTGCTAAAGCTCAAGTTTTAGTAAAAGGACAAATGTAAAACCGGAGTATACATCTTACGATGCTTATGAGGGGTGTAGCCTCAAGATTATCATTTAAAAGTATAATTACTGTACAATAATTAGATCAAGTGTGGATTAGTATAATATATGGATTTGCATCTGAAATCAAACTTTAAAAGATTGAAGCTATTCAGAATCATGCTGGTGCTTTCAGAACATCTCCCATTGCAGGCAGAAGGAGAATATCCTTTATAGATGAATGAATCATTATAAAAGATCACAAAGAACGTGATCCAGTAAAGGGAGTGATAGAAGAATGCTGGGATCATAAAAACAGAAACATTCAAAGTTTGGTTGGGCTGCTAAAAGGGACGCACATGTCACTGGTATTGCAGAATATTATCAGGTTTATTAATTATGGTTGCATTTATGTACGGTTCTAAAGATCCTGTCTCTGGTAGAAAAGCTGCCGCAGTATATATCCCTAAATTTGACAATTTTCATTAAGAAAAGTATAACGGCCGCATGTCAGTGTCTGCAGCAGAATTCATTACTGTGAGGGTAGCACTCCAGTGGGTTTAAAACCAAGATTAACAGTACCTTGTTCTGACTCTTATGCTGAAATCAAGGCAAGACATCATTTTTGAGATTCTTGCATGTTTAAGAAATAGTGGCAGTTTAATAATTTTACTTTGGGTTCTTGTTAATGAAATGGTTGATAAACTAGCTAAGAAAGCTCTTGTTCAGAAATAGATATATAAGTGACTTCGCAAGGAAGATGTTAAAAGTCTTAACAATGAATGGCAAAGTGCATGGAACAAGCAAATGGGAATGCAAAAATATATTTGTGGTGCTCTCAAAGTTTACCCAACTACATGACTTCTGCTACCGAGAAACCCAAATAACAATTAAAAAGCTCTGGATTGTCTAATCAGCATCCAGGATAACCTCCATCACTTTCATTAATAGCTAGCATTTGTGCAGAATAAAAATTAAATGGCCAGGACAAAACATTTATATAGAACAGTTTATTAGTTCATTGGAACAGAAGCAAAGCAATACAGTAATTGTAATCACATCTGTGTTACGGTTGATTTGATAATTAATGATCCTCTATTTATTGCTTAATGAAAGGAAGCAGTCTGAAGGAACAGCAAAACATCCGATGTGCTGTGATTGGCTGGTTCTACTGTTAAACCCGCCTCTCAATTCAATTTACATTCTGCATCTGCAAATACACATGAATGAACAATTGGTGTTAAGAACAATAAAAAGACAACAACTCGCTTTGATAGCACCACTTTGTCAGGTCACATTCAGACTGGAAACGCCTTCATGAGCACTTTTTTCCTCAGTTTGGTGATATCTGTAACTGATGGTCTGAAAACGACTTGACTAGAGAACAGCTTAACATCAGCTATTTAACCTGAAAATGTGTCTTAAAATTAAGGAGATAAATATTCAAATAAACAGAAAGGCCTCCTCTTTACAGAACGCTGCATACCCTGATATTCAGAATCTCATCTGCGGTGTCCTTTTCACCCAATGACCGCAGCAATCTGCTCCTTCAGCTTCTCCATGTTGTTGGAGATGTTTTTTCCAGCGACCTCCATAAGATCAGTGATCATCTCAGCGCTGTAAGGATCTTGGAAGGTGCGATATTTCTTCCTCCAGGCCTCAACTTCATCTGAAGAAATGGCAAAACACTGAAACATGCATATATACACACTTGGTCGTTTTATACAACTCGACGATCGTAACTTGCCTCCACAGTTGGCCACATTAAACAGAGGGATGTGAATCACGGTTGGACCGCGTTTGTCCTTTGAACACATAAAAGTCCTTTGGTTTCTCCTGCTCTTCACTGGGAATGTTGACTTCAGGAAAGGGATGTTTAGTTTCTTGCACATATTAGCAGCTTCTCTCACGGTCTGTAGTGGAAAAGCAAAAGACTTCAGGTGAAATTTAACTTAATGACTGAAATCATGAGGCTGAGATGAATGGGAATGCTAGCGGATGCTCTCTCCAGGTGTTATGCCAGTTAAAATGAATGCACTTGTTTAAAGGGGTCATGAACTGAGAAAGCTAAATTATATGATCTTTTGACATAAGAGGTCATTGTACTATAAAAACATCCTGTAAGTTTCAGAACCCAAAACTTTGTCGTTAGTTTAAAAACAGCTTTTATTGAAGGCAGTCTGACAAAACCACAGCTTGTGGAATATTCTACTGTATGATGTAATCGTGTGGATAAGCACCGCCTCCACAGAAGCTCAACGCCTGCATCTACAGCGCTACCCATTTGGTAGGGTTGTGACGGAGGACATTTTCCTAGTGGTTAATGGAAGTGTGATAACACCGGTAATACCGTGGTGGTGGGGGTCATTTGAGTTCTGGCTTTCCTTTGGTTTTAAATGGCCTGTAAGCTCAGTGCACGACTTACTTTCACATTGGTGTCAAGCAGTTGTTTGTTTTTAGTTCGATTGAGTTTTCCCGCTTTCCTTTGTTTAAATGCCTTCTAAAAGCACCGCGGGCATTTTCTCTTCACTTTGAAATTAGCGGAAATTCTGCATCATTTAGGCTACTTGAATTCAGTTCAAGCTACAACAAAATACAAAGTAGAATATAGAACTTAACAAAACGAATAAAAATATCAGCCTATATTTAAACTTTAAGTTATTTGTGGTTTTATATCAGGCAATACAAAACTAAAAATCAGTAGAGAATGAGGAACAAAACAATTATGAAACGTTTATTAATAAAACGAATAAGAAAGTTGAGGCACGGACGGCATACACCTTGATGTAAAATAAATACAAAATCAGCAAATACTGTGGAACCAAATAAAGAGAAACTAAAATGTAAAAACAAAAATAAAAACTTTGATTATCACTTAGATCAGGGATGCCCAATCGGTCGATCACCGAAGGCAATGCTGGTAGATCGCGCTTAGGTCAGTGGTTCTCAACCAGAGGGCCGAGAGATAAAAAACATAACCCAATACATTGACTAATATTATGACTAACACGTTATGTAAAAATATATAGCCTATAAAGATTTTTAAAAAAAACAGCACCACCTCTCAACGCATTGTGTTTCGGAGCAGCAAACCATTTCTCATCGTGTGTAATACAGACTGAACGGCGGCTCAATACCACTGTATGAGTGTATGCTACTCAATCTACAGCTCTCGGCTGTATGAAAGCAGCCAGTGTCACACTAGTAGCCTAACGTTTTGATGGACGACTATCGTAATCGAGGTAAAGATGATTACAGTGACATACAGGATCGTGCATTAGGCGCATTTTGTCCGTTATAATTGATAAGCAAACGAACCGTGTATGTGCACATTGATCAACTTAACATTTCTGCTTGAATACAGCGGCTATTTTATAACGGATGCTCACATGTGTTGGAGAAGTTTGTGAGGATCAGTGGTGTTTGTGCATTAGATGCGTCAAACAGCTTGTTCTTACAGAGCTTTACTGATGGCGTCGTGAATAATAATAACAACATTAAATTTTTTATTATTAAATGAATGCAATATAAAGAGACATCAACAAGCCTTTTTCATTGGATGCATTTAATTATTTAATTTACTTTTCACTTGGTAAATCTCAGTAAGCTTCTCGCTTGAAAAGTAGATCCGCACAAAAGTGTAGGCACCCCTCTACATGTGATAAATGAACTCTGATACCTGACTGTCGTTCGTTTGGTGCACTGCATTGAGCAGCCACGTGTCCTTCAGACGAACCAAATTATTTATATTACTATAAAAATAAAAAAATCTAAACTATGCTGGGGGTCGGTGCTGCAGTGGGCAAGTGATGCAACCAGTGCTTAAAACCGCTATCACCACCAATCACAGCAAGCCTACCGCTTAACACCGCCCACCGCTATGCACATGTCGTGGTATTAACGAAGCGACTGCACAGGGGCCGTTTATGCGTTGCTGATTACATCCAAGATCTAATAACGCATCCAAGATGATGTCATCGCGCCAATCAGGATCTAGCTAACTCGGTTCTTCAAACGCACCTGTGGTTGATGATTAGTATGGCTGGATTGAGTTATATGAGATAATTGTGCTTTCATGGGTTGTTTTAAAAGGGCAGATGGATTGATACTGAAACCATGACCAGCAATTGGCTGGAGGCAAGACAGAAAAGTAATGACATAGTATAATTTATCATGTGTCTTTACAAACAGACGGTTTACAAACAGACAATACTCTGGACAAAAAGCCTAGGCAATATCACCACTGCAGGGTCTTGGACAAATAAAACCATTTGAGCTTTGATCATTTTAGTGTCTTTAAATTGGTCATGGTATATAACATTTTAAATGTTTGGCCCCTTCAGTAGTTCATGGTTTTGTGCGCTCTATAGTGTCTGTGAGATGCAGATCACTTAGTAAGTTCTACTGAGAACTTGGTCCTTTGTTTTACCGTGGATTCATTTACAAACAAGGAGCAATTCGATGTGGGATTTTCAGAAAGATGTGCCGCCTATATTGGATCCAACAGTAATGTTGCAACAAGTGCGTAACTTTTCATTACATGATCACTATTGCGTTCTCTCTTCTTACAGATCGTTAGATATGTATTCAGTTATGCATTTTTGACCTAAAATCACAGCAGCCTCCATCTATGAGGAATGTAGGCGATCAAACCTACACAACTATTGAAAATGCGTGTTATACCATGAAAGGATCGCCTTCACTGAAATCCAGGGAAACGATGAGGTCAATGTTTCGTTCTTTTCTCAGCACTGAGAAGTAGGGCGAGTTGAGTAATAGTCCTGCATCCGCATAGTCTCTCGTCTCAGTTTCCAGAAGAGCAGAAGGCACAGATTCATCTGAAGGATCACAGCATGAAATGAGTCTTTATTATATTATTCACATTACTGAATTTCTAGTTAATAGCAGGTCTGTTCTCACCTTTCATTTTGTGAAGGAAGTTATAATTCCTGCCCCAGATCCACTGAGCCATGCATCTACAAATGCTCAAGAAAATGTCTGAAATACAAAACAGTGGTCCTTAAATTTAGGTAGAGCTGCAACAACTATTGAACATAGTGATGCGCTATAATAGCAGTACTATTGAACTCACATGCTCTTCCCAACTAGAATACATCACAATATCGTCTAAATAAACAATTCTCAACTCCACTCAATATAATCCGAATCAATCTTTGCAATGTTGCAAATGCTCAGAAGCACACAGAGTAAGGGTACTTGCCAGTATCCCTTTAGAAGGTCAAATTTGGTTACAAACTTAGCAGGACCAACTCGATCAATGCAGTCCTCCATACAGGAAAGTGGAAAATAATCAGGTTTAGTTACTGCATTGACTTTACGATAGTCTGTGCAAACAAACCGATGAATCAGATTTGGGGACTAACAAGCAAGGTGAACTCCATGCACGCTGACTACGCAGTTATTTTGGCATAAATATTCAACCTCTGCTTTCCTCAACTCATGTTTCTTAGGATTAAGTCGATAAGGATGCTGCTTTGTCACCAACATCGATATCATGCTGAAGTACTGTAGTCTGTGACGGAATATCACAAAACAGTGAACCTTCAATTAACGCAACGATATCCTTTCTTTGATTTGGAGTTAGGTGACCTAGATGAACATCTAAATCGTGCAATATTATGGAGTTTGACAATTGACCACAAGGCACAGAGAACCTGTTCAAAAACATCATCAACTGCCACAGACAGAAACGCAGCAATAGCACTTGACTTACCTAACACTCATCCTTCACATAAGACTTAATCATGTTAACATGAACCAATCGCGACTTTCTTCGATGATCAGGTGCGCAAATCAAATAATTTGCATCAGACAAATTCTCACTGTATAAGGACCTGATCATTTTTGATAGTTCTGAATTTTTGAACTACACGCATTTAGCAGATGCTTTTATCCAAAGCGACTTTGGATAAAGTGCGTTCAGACTATACAATTGTTGTTTTATCAGTATGTGTGTTCCCTGGGAATTGAACCCACAACCTTTTGCGCTGCTGACGCAATGCTCTACCACTGAGCCACAGGAACGAATTGATAAAACCATCCGATTCCTATTGGATTTATTTAACTCTTTATGAACGTTTGGAAGCATCATAGTTTTTGGTGAACAGACTTTAAAATGGAGGGACAGAAATCTCGCGATGTGAGTAAAATTATCTTTTGTGTTCCGGAGATGAACCAAAGTATCATGGGTTTGAAACCACACGAGAGGGCGAGTAAACCGTTCCTTTAAAATCATCGTGACTGGGATTTGCCATAATCGTACTTCACTGGTTGTCTACAGAAACGGTTGTTTCTTGGCATCAGTTAAAAGCTTTTTGTTACTGATTGGATCAGTAAAGCACTTCTTGCTTTACACGTGAAAAATGACATAACACAAATCAAATACATTGTAAAGATGGTTAAACTTACCATCATGCTTCAAACTGAACAGACTCAAATGATTGCATACATGCTCCGTGTATTGCTTCATATACACTTTTGCAGCTTCTTTGTTAGCGAGATTCAGTTTTTGTGTTGGAAAAATCAGCTGATGTTTGCCTCCAGCGAGGTCTGGGAAAGAAATATTGAGTTCTTGTTAACTGCTAATTAAACTTCAGCTATCTTGTTTAATAGGATCTTATAATACAATGTTATCTTATACAGTTTAATCTATTAGTTTAAAGTTCAATAGCTTCTTGATTGTCTTCAGAAACTGAACCTTGATCATTATTGACAATAAGTGATATAACTAGACTAAAATAAACTCCTCTATATTAATTCTAGCTTACCGTTCAGCGTTGTTCTGTTGGATTGATCAAGAGCAGAAGGATCCTTGTTTTTTAAAACACAGAGATTCATGTGCACAAGATCCATGAGAACCTTGTTAAACTTTTCTACAGGTGAAGAGTTTGGGTCTTTTGAAGAAAACACAATGAACAAACATGAACAGTCAAATGTCTAGAATGTACAGTAAGTGCTTTCCACCTCACCTCTACATTCATCATGTTCAGATATCAGGAGTTTCCCACAAGCAAACATACACAACATTGTCCACAATTTAAGATACTTAGAATTGAAGCAAAATGAATTTGATCACATCTCATGATGTATTCAGTAACTGTGCATGAGCAGTACATTTGTTACAGTATGGATTGGTCAATAACGCCTTAAATAAAAACAGAAGTACAAATAAATGCTTTACCTTCCTTCATTTCCTTAAACATATGAATTCTCATAGTTTTTGAATGTTTAAAGAAATCTGAAAAAATTTGATTCAAATAATCATGGATTCATATGACAATGAAATGAACGCCTGCTTTAGTCAGAATTGAATCTTCAAATGCAGCTGCACCTTGTATTTTTCCCCAGATGAATTCTTCATTATCTTCTCCAGCTAAAGCACTGCCACACAGAGCTGCAGAAAACATTACGTTTAAAAGTGGTTAACAATAAAGGAAATAAGAGAACAGTTACTTATTATTTGAGCCCTTAAAATTGTTCAGCATAAATAATCTGTACTTTTGTTGAACAGCAAATTGCTGTGCAATTAAACTGATTTTTAACGTTTATATTTCCGTTTTGACACCCATTAAGTTTGTTGTTCAGTGCAAGTTAAACTGCAAATATTAATAAACTCATGTGACATACCTTGCAGGTACAGCATGTCCATTTCAGGCTGGTGTTTTTTCTTTGAGCCGTTGTCAAACTGGCTGCCGAAGCTGGAGGTTTCCACAAACGCTCCAGTGAGGGAATAACCTGCTTCATGTGGAGTGATCTCAAACCAGGGGTCTGCAGAAAACACCAACATATAACAGCTGACACGAGCACAATAACACTTGAATTATTTCAGACAAACACCGACCTCCTCCTTTCTCCTGTTTGCTTTGCTTGTCTGTCACTGTGTAGATGGGAAACGGGTCTTTACCGAGTTGGTACTGCTTATCTGTCAGAGCGTGTTCATCAATCTGTAGAAAAAATATTTTTAAGTTGGGTCAAACGGGGACGTGATGCTACAATTGTCAGATTGCATTTTTCGGTTAAAACAAAGAAGCTGCATACATATATGAAGGGCCTCTCCCATGTATGAGCTCACTTTAACTTTAACAATTACAAATATATTTTTGAATTCAAAGTGTCAAAATGTCATTTGGTGCAACCGCCCAGCAGAAGATTAATCTGAAAAATGTTAGGTTAACAAAAGTATTTTGGAATACTGTATCAAATTGCAAAGCATTTATATGTCCGTCATAATATACGAACAAACCTGTCCAATGATTTCCATTTTATTAAATATCATGTGGTGAGACATCTAGAAACTACCATTTTGGGACTTGTTGAAATCCATTCAAATAGAAGATTTTGCATCATATACCAATTTGCCAAGGTCCCATGGAAGCATCAGGCAGGTTTGAAATGCTTTCAAATTTGAAAAAAAGAATCATATTTTAATAAAATCATAACCTGAGCCAACAACCTACCCCCTACTCTAAATAGACCTTTCAAAGTATGGTAACGCTCAATCCCTCATTGAGGGAATAGAGATGTGTCCTTCATGCCACATCTCCGGACTGCCTCTGAGTGGGTTGAGACTCTCAGAACAGAACAAGTGAGCAGATGCTACACTAGCCTATTTATACCCGCATATCTGGGGCATAGCCAGCTATGCAAATTCTACACCAATTTCATTGGCCTTCTCAATTGTCAGAAGTGTTTGGGCTTCCAAGAGCGACCCCTAGTGTGTACACTTGGCCATCTCCATTCCCACCATCAGGGAACAAGGGTACACGTAACAGATGTTACTTGGTTAAACCATGGCAAAAACAAATTAACCATGGGTTTGTTACACCAACCACAGTTTAACCATGATATACCTGTAGTAAAACAGCTGTTATACAAATCGTAGAAATATGCCACAAGAAAAAATGGTAACTACACTTTTACTATAATAAAGCAGTGGTTAATTGTCATAGTGGAAATGTTTCAAGTTGACCCCTACAACCCTTGCTAAATTGAACAATGGTTTATTATATTAATAGTGTAGTAACGATGTTTGTTTATTTTGCTGCATATTGTTTGACATTTGTAAAACCAGTTGTACAAATATACCATGGTTAGTTAGCAAAACCGTGGTTAATTTGTGGTTAGCCAGTTAGCTATTAGTAACCATATTTATTAAATTTTTACTAGTAAAACAATGGTTAATTTTGTAAGAGAAGTTGTAAAGTTGGTCAACTTACATAATGTATCACGATTACAGTAATTGAGTATTTAATCAGTTTATTTTAGCTACTATCCAAAAAAAGTAGTCACAGCCAGGTTCTTCATTTTGTGCTCTCTACTCAAATATTTTGTGACCAGTAGTTTACTTTTGTGGCAGGTAGACTTATAATAAACTGAATAATGATCATTCAGCATGTTGGTTTTAAATCCTAAAATATTTATTCCAGTTAAATTCAGATTAGCCACAGAATCTGAACTATCAATGTGGTCTCAGACTTTGCAACCCACTGCATGTATCCTAGATTTGGAGTCATTTGTAATCAGAAGAAGTTTACAGCAAGTGCTCAGCATCTCATGATCAACAATTTAGTACAAAAATAGCTGAATGTGACTAGAGTTAATCATGCAGGGTTATGAATATTTACAGACCTCTTTCACGTATGTTGTGACAACCAACACTGCCCAGATATCAGTCAAGCTGAAGATGTCTTTCTCCTTGTAATATTTCTTCAGTTTGGCAAATGCGTCTCCATGGCTGACTTCTGGACCGCTGATTCTCTTGATGATTTGGTCTTTCACGGTCTCTAGTTTGGTGGACCAGTCTGGTTCTTGGTATAAGGAGGCCATGCACCTGCAGAGAAGAATATACTGCTCTCATTTTTGACATTCAAGTCTATTCAATCTTTGTGTTAGTTGTTTCTCAGAGTTCATACCAGGTGGATCCAGAGACTCGCTCAGATAAAGGATGCAGTCCAGAAGACCTGCTTTATCAAGCTGAACCAGAGATCCCAGCAAACCCACCATGGCTCTTTGTCCTCCTCCAGAACCCAGTAATGCAATGCGTGGCATTTTATTCTGAAATACACAGATTGATTGTGCAAACATGCATTTGTAGGTCATTTCAAGAAAGAACAGCCAGGTGGATAGATAAATTAAGTATAAGATGTTTGACCTGACTGCAGTGTATCTGGAGTTTCTGCAGGCCTTGAAAAACAGCGTCTCTTCTTTTGACTACAAACTCCTCCTCTTTTGCATGTAGAGATTGAGCTAATCTCACTTCACCGCTGCATTGGTCACAAAGACATACAAACAGACAGAAGCTAAATTTAACAATCACATAAGTCTACGGTGAAAGAAAGCAAACTTTTAATTTACAGAATTAACCAAATTTTGCCACAAGTTAAATATATGAAGTTTCTACAATATATAAATTAATGTAGAAACTTAATTTCCTGTAAAGCTGCTTTGCAAAGATTGTATCGTAAAAAGCGCTATGCAAATAATCTTGAATGGAATTAATATGGATTATGCGTTTCATGTAATTCATTACTGAAAGTGATGAAACAATAACTGTTCATTTTCAGCTCTCTACATAAATAAAATTGAATTTATGCACATTTTAAAAACCGCTCAAATTGAATACTTAAACTTTGTCTGTTTCTTTTCTTTTCTATATTATCCTAAATACTTTAAAATCCTATATTTAATTTGTTTTAAATTATTAGTCCATTAGCATTGGGATGTTTTAAATACAAAGACAGCCCTCCTTTCTTGGCCTTGTGCCATTTAATATATGTTTTATTTTAGATTTGAATTCAAGTAACTGAAGTTTATTGTGAAGATGTTCACAGAATTGAACAACGGTTTGTAATAGACATTCATTGTTAAAGTAATTAAGTACAGTACTTGTATAATTAGGAATCCGTGCAGGATTACAAACCTTTCCTTAAGTTTGGATGCACTCATCTGTAAAACAAGAGTCAACATTAAAGTTAAAATAACTTGAAACCTATTAGATAAAATCAGGAAAAGTCATTCCTCAAATGTCAATTATTAGCCACAGTGTATAGTCTTTAGTTTGCAGGTCATCAGTATTGGCCAATATTTAATTAGTTAAATTCATTCATACTATTATTTTCACTATAAACAAAATGACATTAAAAACTTTTGAATTGTCTGTCGTTTAAGTTTTGACATATACTCACTGTTCTTGACTAGTCTTGTAAAATCCTGAGATTCACTGATAACAGCTCAGAAGATAACAGCTCTTTATAGGCTCTGGTTAATCAGGAGTGGAGATCATTAACATGGACTTGGTGTGATGACTTGCTGCTGATTATTGCACAGGTTAGGCTTGCACTGATTTAGATTATGTTGTATTAACAAAGTTGGGGAGAAGCACGTTCAGATAATTAACACAAGAGGAGAACAATCAGTAATCAACCCAGTTAACAAGATAAGAAAGAGGCGTGTTATATTCACCATTTCAGCGGGAGATTTAAGGAAGTGATGTCTTTGGTCCCCGGATGTTTCCGGTTAGTGTTTGAGCGCATTCAAAACAATGGTGGTAGGCGCTGGATGCACAGTGAATGCGATAATTTATTTAATCCTGCTGTTTAAAATGTCAAAATAAAAATAGATCAGTGTTGCTCAGTGCTCTCTCTGGCCTGCAACTAACATTAATCTATAAATAATCGTATGTTAAAGGGTTTAGGTCTCTGAGAAACGCGCCTGGATTGCAGCAGTGAAGCTAGGAGCAGAATAGCGCTAGCAGCTTAGCATACAGGTAAGGACAAGTTCTTGTTTTTTCCATTTGATTTGATTTATTTTATTTATTTACGTTAACTCTTCAAGTATCTTGCAGCATTGGGTTTTCCTCATTGTTGGCATATGCGTCTAGCATTTAGATGTTTGGTGAAGGGCAAGCTTTTATTTCCGTTTATTGTAAGCGTTATGTGGGCTATAATTATACATGAGCTCTCATTGGTTGTCTAGCTATCTTGTCAGCAGATAAATGCAGTGAGTAACACGTTGTAAAAATGCAAAAGCAAATGCAAATGCAAAAGCAAAAATACTGTAATCTAAAACTTGACCATTGAATATCGAAACGGTTAAATGCAGCAGTTTACAGAAGCTAACGGTACACATGTTCATCACTTATGCTTGTCTAGTGTTATATCATGTACTGATGTATTAAACACTAATAGTTTTATTTATAAATATTGTGCATTTAAATCAAATCGTTTTTCTACTTGTCTTTAGGAAAGACACCTAAGACCGTAAGGACCGCTGGTTGTTCCGCAGCAGTGCCAAACCACATGTGACCGTATGAACACCCAGATGTGTTTGAGAACTTGAGGATGATGCAGTGTAGTCCTCAAGCAAGCTGCCCTTGGCCAGCCTGCTGCTTTTGATATTGATCACATGTTAATAAATTCACTGGAAACCGTGTCCTTCATTTATATGCAGTACTGGTCATATGTCTGGACACATTACTATTTTTTTTAAAGTCTTTTCTGTTCATCAAGCCTCATTTATTTGATCAAAAGTAGACAATCAATATTATATTTAAATATGACAATTTTAAAATAATGGTTTTCTGTTTCAATATTTATTTCTGTAATTCAAAGCTAAATTTTCATCAGCCATTACTCCAGTCTTAAGTGTCATATGATCTTCAGAGATAATTTTAATGTGCTTATTTGGTTATTGTCTGTGTTTGAAACCATTATGCTGCTTAATATTTTTTCTGGAACCTGTGATGCTTTTATACAGGATTGATTGAATCCTGGCCGGGATTTTCTAAACATAGATGTCTTTCCTAAAAGTATTTATTTTCTATCAATTATTTAAAAATCAATTTAACATCCTCGCTGAATAAATGTATTAATGTTCTCAAAACAAATACTGACCCCAAACTTTTGAACAGTAGTGTATGTTACAAAACATTTGGATTTTAAATAAATGCTGTTTTATTCAACGAATAATAAAATGATCTCCGGTTATAAATATTAAGCAGCACAACTTTTTCCAACACTGATAAATCAGCTCCGGAGTAGTTATGTTTAAAATTCAGATTTGATCACATAAATTATATTATCAATTAAATGCAGGCTTGACGAGCATAGACTTATTTCAAAAACAAAAAGTAATAGTGCCCACACTTTTGACTAGTGTTTACAGTAAATGTGCAGAAAAACATTCACATACGTATACGTATGTAGTGTGTGCATTTATTAATGTGCATGTATAGGTACATCTCAAAAAATTGGAATATGATTAGTTAATTTTTTCGTGTAACATTTCAAAAAGTGAAACTTTCATATATTTATTAGAATATCATGAAAAATGTCAATTTTTTTGTCACTCATTTCAGAAAGTGAAACCCATATATTATATATATTCGTTGCACATAGAGTGAAATATTTCTAGCCTTTATTTCTTGACATTTCTATGATTATGGCTTACAGATAATGAAAACTCAAAATTCAGTGTCTCAGAAAATTAAAATATTGCATAAGATCAATAAGAAAATTATATTTTAAACAGAAATGTCAGGCTTCTGAAAGTTATGTTCATTTCTATACACTCAATACTTGGTTGGGGCTCCTTTTGCATGAATTACTGCATCAATGCGGCGTGGCATGGAGACGATCAGTCTGTGGCACTGCTCAGGTGTAATGAAGCCCAGGTTGCTTTGATAGCTGCCTTCAGGTCATCTGCATTGGGTCTGGTGTCTCTCATCTTCCTCTTGACAATACCCTATATATTCTCTATGGGGTTCAGGTCTGGTGAGTTTGCTGGTCAATCAAGCACAGTAACACCGTAGTCATTGAACCTAATTTTGGTACCTTTGGCAGTGTGGGCAGGTGCCAAGTCCTGCTGGAAAATGAAATCAGCATCTCCATAAAGCTTGTAAGCAGAAGGAAGCATGAAGTGCTCTAAAATGTCCTGGTAGATGGCTGCGTTGACTGTGGACTTCAGAAAACACAGTGGACCAACACCAGCAGATGACATGGCAGCCCAAATCATCACTGACTGTGGAAACTTCACACTGGACTTCAAGCAACATGGATTCTGTGTCTCTCCTCTCTTCCTCCAGACTCTGGGACCTTGGTTTACAAATGAAATGCAAAATTTACTTTCATTTAAAAAGAGGACTTTGGACCACTGAGCAACAGTCCAGTTATTTTTCTCCACAGCTCAGGTAAGATGCTTCTGACGATGTGTCTGTTTCAGAAGTGGCTTGGTAGCTCTTTTCCTGAAGATGTCTGAGCGTGGTGACTCTTGATGCACTGACTCCAGCTTCAGTTCACTCCTTGTGAAGCTCTCCCAAGTGTTTGAATCAGCTTTGCTTGACAGTATTTTTCGCTCACAGCTCTTTAATAGATTGGAAGTTATCTTTCTAATAGAAAACAGAGAGTGTTTCATAATGGATCTTTCTCGGAGGCTAAAAGACCTATTGTGGTGTACCACAAGGTAGTTGTTTAGTTCCATTATTGTTTTCCATTTCTATAAATGTTTTACCATATGTTGTTGATAAGGCAAATATAGTTATGTATGCTGATGATTCTACAATGTTCTCTGCGGCACAAACATTAACTGAGCTTCAGGAAAATGTAAGTAATGTGTTGTTAACAATTATAAAGTGGGTTCAAATTATTAAATTGATTTAAAATTGAGAAAAAACTAAATCTATTGTTTTTAGTAACAAAAATAGTATGACTAAGGCTGCTGATTTGAATTTATTTATTAACGGGTGCCAATAGAACAAGTAACACGTTACTTTTCTGGGTGTGATGCTTGACAATACGTTGTCCTGGTCCAAACATATAGATTATACAGTAAGTACTATGGGAAAAAGTATAGCGTTGGCCAGGAACATTTCAGCATTTATCCCATCTTCACTTTTAAAATATGTGGTACAGTCATTAGTTTTATCGCATCTTGACTATTGCCCTATGGTATGGTCCAGTGCTTTGGAGAAACACCTAAAAAAACCAACAGATAGTTCAGAACAGAGCAGCCAGGCTAGTGCTTCATTATCAGTTTTGGGCCAATCTTAGGGATATGCATAGAAAGTTATCGTGGCTGCTGGTGAAGGTTAAATTATTTTTACGATTGTTGGTATATTTTTATAAGTATTCAAGTATCATACTCCTTGTATTTTCTTTGAAAAACTTGTTTATGAGGGACTTAGACATGGTTATAAAAACACGTCAAGTGAGTAAGGATCAACTTTTTTTACTGTGTCCAGGAACAAATTTGATTAAAAAGACTGTACTTTATCAAGGTTCTTGTGGTTGAAAATAGTATGATTTTGTTAATCATTTAATACTCATGTTTATGTTGAATATGTTAAAATGAATTATTTGTCTGTTTCTATGAATGTCTCACATTGGATGTTTCACATGTTCTGTTAGAGAGACAAAGGACTGACCACAACCAGTCTGCTGTGTAATTTTACCAAAACCCCTAAATCAAAGTTAGGGTGGGGTACGAGATGACACCAGCACGGGGGGAGGCTGGTGGTCTATCTAAGCAGAGCTGCAGAGAGAGCGGCATTGTTGCTTTCACATGACCTGCTAGCAGAACACTTCAAATGTGTGAGGCAATCAGTATTGTTTGGGCTGAACACAATTCTTCAATAAAAACTTTTATTCTTAAAACATCCTTCAACTCGACTATCTTTATCCAAGGCTTCATCCACATTAATGGCGTAGTCGGCAGGATTTTGTGGGAAAACATCGATTGACAATTGGCAAAACCAGAGCTAATTCAGCTGAAGGGGCAGACACTGTCTTGTCCGAGAAAGCTTCTTGCGGTCCAGCCGGCTCTCAGATAAACAAGGTAAGGCAAAGATAAAATGACTTTGTCTAGTTAGGGACCGTGTGTTTTCGGGTTGGCGAGTTGTGGTTCTCTGGTAAGAACGGAAAATGCTAAAATTATTCAGCCAAAAATTGTTAGAAATCCCCAGAATCATTGAAAAAGAACATGAATTGAAGGTGGAAGAAGATTAAAATGCTAAGAGAACTGAGGATGATATAGTAATAATAAAATAGAATTGAGATACGAGTTGTAATAGGAAATAATAAAAAAATAAGGACAGAGGCACGTGTCCTATAAAAAGAATAAAATAGAACCGAGGCGTCTTCTATTTCTAAAAATACAATCGAGGTGCGAGTTGTATCAAAGGGAATCAAAAATACAACCAAGGCGCGAGTTGTATTTAGTGAAATCGACCGTATAGTGTGGAAGAATTAATTCAATAATTAATTAATAAGAATTAATAATGAGCGAGAACCTAATATAAGTGAACTTACTGATGAACAGATCATAAACAGACTAATTTGTGACTGGGTAACATCTGTGAACGAACGGTCAAAAAATTAAGAGCTGGGGAACTGCAAAAATGTTATATTGACTGCTATTATTCACTAATTACGATATAGAGATTAACTGCATAGATTAAATAAAAAGAGATTAAACGCACATCACAAAACCCAAATAATTGAATTTTTCCCATGTATTGTAGAAGCTGAAACTCTGCTCCTGTGGGCAGATATTGATTTTCATTTAGGCCAGCGGCGTCATAAAAGCAAAAGTGCACGACAGTAACCATCTGTTTCCAAGGGTAGGAGCTGTTTACCACACAAACACAGACAGACATGGATGAGGTTAGAGCAAAGAAAAAGCTATTAGAAATAACTATGGCTAAATCACCTTTGGATTAAATAATGGCGAAAAATCTAAAAGAGGGAGAGGAGCTAAAGGGATGTTAGTACAGGAAAGATTAAACTAAAAAGTTAGCTGAAAAAAAGGCTAACACTAACCCTCTACCTAGCATGGGAAAAAAGATTGCCTCCATACAATGAAAAACTGACCATGACTGAGCTCCAGCAGCATATTGCACAAAAAGGAGTAGAAAAACATGTAGGGATATAGTCGGTGATTTCAGAGGGAGAAGAAACCACAGTGAAATTTGTGGCAGGAATGCTTAGATTAAAAAGCATAAATCATGCGGAAGATAATGAAAGTATGACTGGCCAGAGAGAGTCAGAAGAGGCCCAAATAAGGAAGACCGACAAGATAGTAGAGGGAGGAAGACAAATGAGTAACTTTGAACCAAATGCAGAAAGCACCCCATTTGAAAAACTGGAGCAAGGGAATTAGGAGCAGGGTTATTAGAAATAAATGAACGAGCAACTGAATTGGTAGACGAAATAGCAGACAAACACAAGGAGCTAACCAAAACAATTAATGAAAGATTAATGGAGGAAAACCTCCTTAAAGAATTAAGAAAGATGGAACTCCAAAATTTGAAAGAAAGGGAAACTGGGATGAGCAAACTTATTCAGATGGGTGGAACCAGCCTAAATTAAAGTTTAATATGGAAAATCCACAAATAAAGATCGTTTAAAAAATATAGAGAAAGAGAGGCAGCAGAGACAACAGGTACCAGGTCAGGTAGGAAATATAAAGAGACATTCAAGGGAGCAAAAATGATGCCACTATTAGTGGAAGGAACACAGCTGAAATACGTACCATGGGGAGGTAGGGACGTAGAAACATTAAAATCAAAGCTACCGAGCCTGAGAGATGGGGCCAATAGATGGATAGCCACTTTTGAGGATGAGACAGTGGGAGATATGATTGCGGTAGGGGATATTAAAGTTTTGCTGTCTAAGGTATTAACCAGGCAAGAGATGGAGGATATACTGAAGGACGCTGGCATGAAGGATGCTGTGGGCTTTGTAATGCAATTTTATATGAAGCTATTATTTCAGCTCCGGGAATTATTTGTTAAAGATTCAATATTGCTTGATTAAAGTAATATTAATCTTTAACTTACAATTTATACTGTGTTAAGTGGTCGTCCAGCGATCACTAAACAGCATATTCTATTAATCTCTCAAATTCGAGCTAAGGTAACATCATCTTTGTGGCAAGAAGGATACAATACTTGAAAATCACATTCCAGAGACAATTCTTTATAAAACTAAACAAGGTTTATTTACAATACTAATATTCTAACATACCTAATAACACACACATACATACACACATGCATACGGGAGTTTTGAGGTTAAGGTTGAAAGAATAGCACTCTTTCCTATTTTAACACTTAGACCAACCAGAAAAGATCACGACAAATGCCTAGGCTTTGTTACTGCGGTCAGATCAATTTACTAGTTCAGTCAGAAATAGAGATGCTGTTGTGAATACTTGCTTTCTGTTGGTTAAGCAGGCTGGATCTTTGTCTCGCTTCGTTGCTCTGGGAAACTCTGCTGGCTCGCTTCGCTGTTGCGTGACGTCACCGGGGAGCCGTGTTGGAATCACGGAGGCTGTTTAATGCTGGTTCTGCGATGTTCACGGCTTTTGCACAGTCTTGAACTCGCCTGGATGGTTGGTTTCAGTCGGTGTTAAGGCGAGTGTCCAGCAGACTGGCGTCGGTCGTCCGGGAGGCGATCGGAGGTAGAAGCAAGAGAGTCCAGGAGCACAAGAGAGAGAGAGAACGCGGACGCGCCTCGTCTTTTGAACTGTCCGGTTTTGGACCCGCCCACAGGCGGCTGGTCGAATCAGAGTGTCCATATGGGGCGGAGCCCCGCCCATGTCCATGGTTTCGGCTTGCGTTATCTGATATTTCATTCATTCCGTGAAAGATATACACAGGCCTTTATATCTGTTATAAACATGCAGGATGCTAAAGTTTAACGGTTATCAACACCACTTATGACTTACGATGCCAGCTTCTTTTAGAGACTAAACATCGCATTTGGCACAACCTACATATTACAGTTTATGCAGTTTAAGGCAAGATTAAAAATCACCCACATTTTCCTAAATAATTCACATTCACAATAATCACCTCAAGCCTATAAAAGGCCGAGTACAACATTAATATTCATCTTGTTTCTTGAGTAGATGAATTATTATTATCATGAAATGAATGTGTCTTTTAGAAATCTTCCATGTTACTTTCCTTTGTTCTGTGACCGAAGAAATCGCTTTTGCGCTGATGAGGAGGAGGGGCTTTAGAGAGAGACTGATTCTTTAGCTGGCCCTGGTGACCTGTAGAGACAGTTGAATTCCTGCCGACATATGTTACATATCCCCTTTGGCTTGGTGATGTTCCCTGATGGAACATCGTCAGGCCCTGGAACAAAAGGCAGGAGAACAGGCACATACAAGACACAAACATAATTTCTATCACTGACTGAAACCTGGTGCAGGGTAATTTGGGAAGGAACAGGTTAGAAACTTGAGAAGACATATAGCATTGTTTAGCATTATTGACAATTGGGTCATTTTGACTGGTTTAATTGTCAGGGTTCGACGAGGCGGTATAGGCATGATCTCAATCAGGTTGGTCGAATTCTCGGCTCGGGTTCTGGTCGGGTTTACCACGTCGGAAAAAGGCGCGGGACGCCTGACGAGTATTTGTTGAGAGACTCTTGAACGGCGTTCACTCGCTTGCATAGGAGGAAGGCCAGTGTCAAAGTCACAACATCTCCTACGATAGTAGAGATACAAAGACCGAATAATTGGCACGCCGGCGGGCGGAAGGCTAGCGATAGCTTCTAAAGCTGTCAACCGGTGTCAAATCAATAAGAGATTTCGATTTCAGCCTGATATTCATCGTCGGTGAGGTGATACAATGCTAACTCGTCAATATGGAGGATCGCGCCCTTAGGGACAGTGATCCAGAAAGTTTGGTTGGGCAAATTAATGCGTGTGGCGGTGTCGTGTTGATCGCATGTGAGGGTAGCTGTTCGTGCTGGGGTGTTGACCAGCCAACGGTTTCTGATGATTTCGGCTTGCGTTACCTCAACTTGAGAACGTGGTGTTGCTTCGGCGGGGCAGCTAGTGTCGGGTTTAATGGATTCTAAACCGCAGATGCCCTTGGTATTATCGCGTACGCAGAGTTAATCGGGTAGAGGGAGTGAATGTCCTAAGTGAGCGTGCCCATCTTTAAGTTTGGGGCCAGATACAACTGCTCGTTGCTATCGTGATACGCAGCGACTTTAGGAGTGTGGATTTTGACATAGGTTTTCCTTGCCGCAAACCCACATTCACAGCGTCTTTGAGCCGATAAACATTATTAATGTCGATAATGGGCAAACTGAAAAGACAACTAAGTCACCTGTTTCGGGTTTTGCGATATGGGAATAGCGCCTACCGGAAAGGGGCGAGATGGGTTTGGATGAGACTAGCGGGGCCCGCAGTGGCCGGGTTACAACGCTTGAACAAGGATAAGAGGGATATCGTGTAGCACGGAATCCTATTCATGGCTAACGTTGTCAATCGAGGAACTTACATCGTGTATCATGTCGCTCATGATTTTGGCGGGTGGCCTCGATCGGTCGACAACGGTTCTCACAGCGAATTACATGACTTTACTGACGGAAGTCGATCTCAATTTCAGGACCTGGATTCAAGGATTGGTTAAGGGGTTCAAAGTGAGAGAGAGGAAAGGAAAACACAAAGTGAGACACGAGATAAAGAAACCAAACAACAAAGCAAACAAATAAACAAACATTTTTTAGAAAAAATGTACAAATAAAATCAACCAAAATTTAAACAAAAATTAGGAGAGTTTTTTAGAATTTTTCTCTCTACTAGATTGGTCCTAGCAGTGCTGCGGAGGAGAGAATATGGATTGTGTCAAGCATGGTTGCTATATGTTTTCCTAAAATGACAATACTTATGCTTGTGTGGTGTGCATATGGTTGTCGGTCTGTGTCAGTGGGTTTGATCTTCCCCTTTTCCTGTCGGTGGTTTGGATTTGCGGTTGGAACTGGCAACCCATCATGGTGCATCGTGTGTGTCAGCATACTCCCCTCTGGCCGTGAGGTACTACGAGCTGTGGCGCAGTGAGTGGCTCAGGGACATACGCGAGGACACCGTCTTGCAGATGCAGCATGTGCTTGACAGAGTGGAGCGTCGGAGCTCAAGGATGTGTTCAGGTCCGTGGAGGAAATGGAATGTTCTAATGGGTTTGACATGTGAGCTGTCATGGTTCGTGAGTGACGAATCCGCATTTTGGAGGGTGAGGAGATCGTCAGCAGCAAACTGAGGTGGTATGGTAATGCAGGAGGGCAGGGGTGTGCTCGCCAGTGGCGTGCTGGCGGGTTACTGCTGCCACTGTAGGGTTGGGTGGGAGGGCATGAAGTGTCCAGGACTCTTCATGTAATGCACCTGCTTTGGTGAGGGCATTGGTTTGGTCATTTGAGGGGCTGGAGTTTGGGAGGAAACGTTTAGGATGTCAGAACTGATCTGGTGTTCTTCGGAGGAATGGCAGGTGACTGAGACAGCACTTTCAGGAACTTGAGGAGTTTCATCAGCAGGTGTTTGTTGGACGCTGCTGTGATTTGGAGTATTGGGTGTTGAGTTAGTGTTTAACTCTGTTGCTGGGTTTTCAGGTGGGGTTTCATGTCCATCTGAAGTTAGGTGTTTACTGTTCTCTGAGAGTGAGGTGAAACAGTGCTGTTTTCTGTGGCTGATTTGTTCAGCTTGTCACTGCCTTTTCGTCCGACAGCTAGTCAGGCTGAATCTGGTTTCTCTTTCTTTCCCACTTCCGGTCCTCCTCTTTTCGTTGGAAGAACTCTTTCATCATCATTTCCATCAGCTTTTGTGAGTCGAAATGCTGGTGTTTCTTGTTCTTGTGTGGATTCAGTTTGAGCTCGGTCAGTTTGGAATCTTGGTGAATTCTTTCTCGATTCCTTGGGCTGACTGCTCCAGGGTGAGTTTGTCGCTTTCCTTGGAGTTTCCATACGAGCTTGGCTGGTTCCACAATCTATCCCATGGGCTCTCATGAAGCCTTGCTTGGTCCCATGACTTATCCCAGTGTCGTCCAGGTGGCGTTGGCGTCACGCGGTCCATCCCATCGGTCATACCTCTGTTTAGGTCGGGTGCCAGCGTGTGAGTCTCGTTCTCTGTTGGACGGGGGTGCATTCCACTCTCTGTGTGGTGGCTTAGCACTGTCTTGGCGTTGGGTGCCCTCTAGCACCAGTTCGTGGTGTTGAGTGTTGAAATCAAGAACTGCTGGGGTTTTTGCGCTCTTTTCTGAGGCCATCTTTTGTTTGTAGTAGGCCTTTTGCTGCAAGTCTCGCAACTGCTGAGTGTTCATCGTTCGTGGGACATGCGAGAACACCAAGATGGTGGCTTATGCCAGGATGAAGATTCCTGAGGAAGAGAGTTTTAAAGTTCAGTTCATCTTCCATGTCAGAATCATTGCGAGTTCCAAAATATGCTTGTCTGAGTCGACTATAGTAAGCTTGAGGAGGTTCCTGACGTCCTTGTCTCATCTCCAGGGCAGCCACTAAGCCTTGATCGGACTCAGGGTCGGCGAACTCTTTAATGAGGGCTTTTGCAGCCGTTGATAATCAGTCTTTGTGTTAACAGGCTGCGGTCCAGGAAGCTGCGCATTTCAGGACTGGATGTTGTTCGGAGTAAATAGAGTTTATCTTTGTCCGTAACGTTAGGTCGCATTTCCAGATGGAAATCAATATCTTGCAGATAAGCTTGGACATTTTGGCTGTTTGGCACGCTGGGGTTGAATTTTCCAACGTTTCGGGCGAGCTTGTCAAGATCTTTTAGGTCCAAGCCGCGACTATCTGCGGCTGGCTGCAGCAGATTCTTCTGGTTCTGTCGTGATATAAAGTTCTTCAGGCGGCGCTGGTGAATGTTTTAACACCACCCCCTCTGTCTTATGCTCACGTGTCAGTCCAGGAACAGGTGACTTGGTCCTGCTTGGCAGGGGTGCGGTTGGTGCATGTCCTGTCCTTGACGGCTCATGGCGTGGTTCATAAGCGTGTGCTTGAGTTCCTCTTGGAAACTTTCAGACTCCTCTGTGACGTAGTCGAGCTGTCGTGTTAGGCGGCTGATCTCGCTTCTTGACTCAGCCAGATGAGCTTCAAGGGCTTTGATTCTGCTGTTTTTGTCCCTGAAGTCAGTCTTTGCCTTCTAGCTTCTCTGCATACTGTAGCTTGTCAGCACGATCAGCGAAGTCCTCTTTGATTTGCTGCATTTCGTGGCTGGTAGCTGCTAGAGTCTCTTTTAGCCTGTTGATCTCCTCCTCGGCGCCCCGTTCCACCTCATCGGTCCCTTCCTGTGCTTCACGTTCCAGCTGCTCTATGCGTCATTGTGCGCTTGTCAGCTCCTGCTGGCGTTGTGCGGCGTGCTTGTCGCTCAGTTTGAGGGTGGCGATGAGTGTGTGACTTAAGGAGCTGGTGATCTTGGCTAATTCTTTGTGACTGTAGCTTTGACTTGGGTCTTGTCTCATAATGCTTGTTATGTTGTCATCTAGTTGGTCTTGTGTCTGATGTTGGAGTGCTTCAGCAGCTTTAGGGAGGATGCTGTTTGTTGTAACACTTAGCCACATTTCAAGTCCTTCCAGTGACCGACATGTT